>JABCKU010008444.1:0-13304 GCA_018221655.1 Myochromella boudieri
GTAAATAATACATTGCGAACTACTTCACCCGGTACTGCGAGCTGTTCGGTACTGTCACTGTCCTTATCGTCGTCCGGCACTTTCTCGCTCTATAGGGGCTCAACGCTGCCGCCTGTTGCTACCACCACCTGTACCACTCATCAGATCTGAGTCTACCCAAGAATCATTGGCGTCGATGGCACCCGTTGGTATGGGTACTGATACACCCAAGTGTACAATACCTGGGCCAGGGTGTGGTGGAGTAAGGGTGAGTGTGATCTGTGGCTAGGAGTTAGTTCAGAGAGTGATAGGGAAGAGCCGCGATGGAGGGAAGCGTACGTGGAACATATTGTAGCGAGGAGGATCACAGCCGTCATTTGTCGTCAGAGGCATAGTGGTACCATCCTAACTGGTGGAAAGCTTGATGGCGGGTAAGCAGAGGGCGGACGTGTCACCAGTGTTCTTATTCTCCTCGGGTCTCGAGCCCTCGTTGACTCTGAGCGGCGTGACGGCCACCCTTGTCAGAATGAAGTTCGACTTCGAAACAAAATAAACACTCACGAGACCGTGAAGCTATACCGATACCAATCATCAAGCTACATCAGCTGGATGGAGTGCTGCCAGTGAGGGTGGCGTCGGTATCAATGAGGCCATTGACCCTCCCCCATACTCCAGCCACCGTCACGTCCTTTTCGGTCTCCTTTCCTGCTACCTGGCCGCCGTTGCATGTGCGTCCCGGACTACATTTCACTGGTGTCCAGTATTGGGAGTGGAAGAGGGTTTGGTGTGGGAAGGGGTGGTCGCCTTAGAAGTTGGGGCGAGGCAGGAGACCGAGTCATACTATATACACATGACGGAGGGTGAAAGTCGGTCTTTTTGGTTTCAGTTCTCATGCTCCTTCGATATCCGATCACATTCTTGACGTGTCCACCTTACCCGGACTACAACACCAACCAGGGTACCGCCCCCTTACACCTCCAACCCCATCCTTATTCTCCTGAGCGTTGGAATCCCCATACCACAGCTGACCTCGAGTTGAAGAAGCTGATACGAGTAAAGCCATCCGTGGTAGTAGCTGCCAGTTCTTATTCCAATCCTTGTCGATCCTTCACTACACTAAGGTTATTGGATTTTAACAGTGACGTTGGTACTCGACAGACAGTAGGGCCCGTGGCACACACTCGATGGAATGTGGGGAGCGGTTCTTTTTGTGCATGGTAATGGCATCGTTGTCGGAAACAACTTTTACCAGTGGCTCCGTGTGGGCTGCTGCTGCAGTGAAGGCGGCGAATGGGGAGGTGTGAAGGGGATAGCCTATAGGTGATTGGGCAGAGTATTAGTGGGCTTAGATATTTTAGACACGGAACGAGGAGACGTACGAGTTTACTTGTGGAATTTTCTATGGTGCAGGGTCACTGAGAGCGAGGCGTTGACATCAAAGGTGCAGAAGCGAGTCTTGCACGCCTTAGATGGCGGGTAAGGCCGCCCAACAAGTGGACTCGTAAGATGGGTGAGGGTACTGACTCTGAGTTCATTCAACGCAAGTATGTATGCGTGCGCGGGCAGGAACACGGGATGTTGCGAGAACAATAGATTATGTGGAGCAGGCGTTCCTGTCCCAGCCACAAGTCGTATTCAATCTTCTTGACTGGCATTGAGAGCCTACGATGGAGGAATGGTGTGGGTGCGGAGAACGAAGGTGAGTAGTTCATTGCTTAGAGTGTTTGTACAAGATGGATATGGCTCTGAGATGAATGTGCACAAGTGAGAGAACGTGGAGGCGAGAGTTTTACTGTAGACTTGGAGGCTCAGGTTAACGACATTACCTTTCCGCCGGAACTTGCCGGGAGCCTTCGCCTCTCACTCTATCTTCATCATCTCTCCGAGTCCGTCCCTACAACGCTTCCTCTCTATCACTCCAGGCTCCATCGGACTTCTGCTCTTTGTTCTGGCGGAGAGTTTTACTCTGTTGCTCCATGCACATTACCCCCCACTTCATTCCATATCTTCTCTTTGTTACATAGTTGGCGTGCCCCGCTACACCTCTGGTCGACTTTGATCGTTTATATCACTTCCACTGTCATCGACCCTGCATGTCAACTCGACAGGAAAGTCAACCACTCATATATATTATCTGCCACCTTGGTATACCAGCCCCGCACAACAACATCATTATGCCCCACCCTCGCTCGTACCCGTTCGACCCGGGCACGGGCACTATGCAGCAGAGGCATCTGTTTTGATTTTTACATTGCTGTAATTGGTATAGCACCTGGGGACCCATCTCGGCCTGTCATTGACATAACCACAGTGCACAGTAACAACTCATATTGTGTATCGGCCGCACTCCCACAACCAATTATGCATATATCATTATCTGTGGTTTCAGAAGGTTCCTCGTTTAACTCGAGGTACGGGAAATTCGTTTATGATATTGCCTGCATTTTCCTATGCTGGTTCTCGGACCCCTGGATATCCACGTATGACCACCACCCTCAAGAACGGCCCGCATAGTGTACCGGTCGCACACCCGCAACAAGTAGTATTGGAACGATTTGTAAGCAGAACTTTGCGGGTGGACCCTCGTTCGACGCGAGGTGCGGGTAATACATATGCCATACCTTCCGTGAATATCTTTTATCATCTGATGTTCTAGCGTGGGGTCCTGCAATTGACGCACAGACAAATACGAACGACCACCACACCCAAGAACAGCCCGTATAGTGTACCAGCCACACACCCACAATAATCTATCCTACTTACGCGACGACCCTTGTTCGACTCGAGGTGTGGGGATACGTTACTTTGAGCACGGTTTTTAACTCTGGTTCTAGCACGGACCTTGATACACTGATGTCATGGACAGACACGAACGACCAATATTTTCAAGAACCGATCGCATAGTGTATAGTAGGTCGCACACTCGCATGATTACAAGGAGCATCACACACAGTTTAAGCTTACAGGAGGTTTCGAAGGGCGGACAATCTCTCTATGCCTGCGTTCTTTCAAATTTCTCTTTTCATTAATATTCCTGGTTCTGACACCTGACACACTGGCAACATACGAACGTCGAACGTTTCCCCACCACACCTAGGAAACGCCTGCGTCGTGTATTGGTTACACACTAACCTAATATAAGCCCGTGGGAGGTCCCTCATTCGACTCGAGGGGCGGGCAATAGTAAAGTTTTCATGCCTCTTTCTATTTTCTTTTCTAGCTCAATTCGGCCCCTGTACTCTTCTAGACCCTGACGCAGATTAGATACGGCATTGACTCAGGCCTCAAGACTCGAGACTCGGCATTCAGGACTTTTCGCCCCCTCCCCTCTAAAGGTTGCGCAGCTGCGCCAAGTTCGGTCTGTATGTGCATATAACCTTTTCAGCACAACATACGAGTATGTGTATATGTACCACCAAACGTAACATTCAAGAACTGCCAGCGTCGTGTACCGGCCACACACCCACAATAAATGACCTTCAAATGAGTCACTTGTGGGAGGGCACTTGTTCGACTCAAAGCACGGGCGCGTTTTGCCGATTCCTGGTTGTTTAAATCTTTTCTATTCTGATTTTGGCGACATCGGTTCATAGGTATATACGTACAATCACCACACCCAGAAACTGTCCGCATGGTGTACCAATTGCACACTAGGACGATCAGGAGTATGCGTGCTCCCGCACTCGAATTTGTACTCCTCCTGAACAAATTCCTTTCTCCTAGGCTCTTCTTCCACTTAACCCGTCCACGTATGTAAAGGCGTTCGTCTGGGCCAACATCAATGTCCCTAGTGCCAAAGTCCCTGACATAGGATTCAGTGTCGTACTTGAGGGTAGGACACCCAGGAGCGGGGGTAGTAGGTAGCGTTAGAGGGGGAGCAGGAGCGGGAGGAGGTTGTTGGAATGATCTTTTTAGTGAGCTAGGGAGCATATAATGAGTGGGAGGTGGGTTTGGCGGCGGGTGGCAGCGTGGAGGATGGGGTCAGCTTACGATTGGGCTTGAGTAAGGAGGAGGGTTGGGTGGTGAGTGGAGCGAGGGTATTGCTGGATTTGAATGACATCGTTGCTGGTGGAGGGGGGATGTATAAATTACTAAGCGTGGGGCTCACCTTGATGTTGCTATCGTCCTCACCCTCGAGTGCATCGAACTGATTGTGGTCGTCGTCGCCCAACCCGTTTCTAACAGAGGAAGCCTGCTGTTGCCTTTGAATTTGAAGCTGCCATGGTGCCATTGTTGTTCTGCTACTGGGGGCCGTTTTTTCAGCAGCGTGACCAAATGCATTTCTGGAGAGGCACCTATGTTGCTGTTCGTTCACTTGCAGCCATTCTGGACTTTGTTACAAGAGGAAACCCTCCATGAGATCGAAGGCAACGAATTAGTAGTTGCATCTATTGTAATTCCCGGAATGGTCTGACTTAGTGACGAGGGCTTTGTGGATGAGGATGAAAGGAGGATTGTTAGGAAGGTGACTGCTTCTAATCATAATCCTGAGTGGCCAGCTGGAGCTCGAGTAAACGGATGTGAGGGAACGGTATAAACATTCGGTTGAAGACTTTGAAAGAGTTTTACCATTTCGGTTGATGACATTACGAAACGTGACTGTGACCACCATCGTATCACCCAGTTTCTATCTCTCCGTCTTGTCTCCGTCGCTAAGTACAGCCCTTCGAGACGCTTCTATCACCCCAGTCTCTGACCATGATTCTTTTTTTGTCTACATATGTAAGAGCTGCCCTTGCCCTTCAAGCAGATAAAAATTTTGACGTTAGTTTTTTCCTAATCGTTCACTGCTGTAGTCCGGACTCCGATCCCGCATATCATCGCCAACTGGATATATATCCCAACGACCTATAATTCCTTTGTATACCAGCCCTGCCCATAACATTGCCGAACATACTCTATATACACCCTACACTCGTCCCCGTTCGACCCAGGAACAGGCGCTACATTGTTCGTACTTTTTTTTGTTTTTACATCGCCGCCATTGAACAATTAGCATGGCACCCATTGACCCCATCTCAGATAGTCCTTAGCTTAAATTTATTGACGTAACTACAGTGCACACCAATGCCTGTATGGTGTATCGGTCGCCCGCCTGCAATAAATCAGTCGTTTAATTTCGGCATTTGCGAGGGGTCCCTCGTTCGAATCGAGGCACGAGCATTACCCCGAAAGTTCTCTTATACTTTTTTTGTTTGGTCCCGGTTCTAACGAACGGATCCCTAAATCGATGCCAATAACCTCCATCCTCAAAAAAGCCTGCGCACTGGACCGGTTGCATACTCACAACGAGTTACAGAGTCAGGCATAGTACTGCAGAAGGACCCTCATTTTGGCTTGAGGTGCGGGTATAAAATCTCATTTTGAGTTTGTCATGTGCTTTTTTGTTCCGCCTATGATTTTCTTTTTTGGTTTCCGTTTTGGCTTTACATCCGTCCGAACTTTGGTATAGGACCTCCATTGTCCCATGACTCAGGATCTGGTATTCAGGACCCTTCCCTCTCATGCACAGACTCCAGGTTCTATGTAGTACGGTCCACATGCACACACAACAACCCCAACGCAGCACGCGAGCATGTGTAAAATGTATCTGTATATACACCTCCAAGCGTTACATTCAAGAACTACCATGTGGTGTATCGTCCACCCACCCCAGCAAATGATCTTTATGAACCAGTCACTTATGGGAGGACACTTATTCGACTCGAGGTGCGGCATGTTTCCTCAGTGCCCGGTGGCTTAATTTTTTTTTGTTCTGGTTTAGGCGACACACCCACGGATACATACCAATGGCTACCATGTAGGAACAGCCCGGATGGTGTACCGGTTGCACACCCGCACAATCTGTGGGCGGAATATAAAGCCAATTTAAGCGCGTGGGAGGACCCTCGTTCGACTCGAGGGACGGGCAATACGCTAGTAAATAGGTGACGAACTGTTTTCCTGTTCTTATATACGTACTTACATATTTGGCGTTTTCTTTTTAACAAGAAAGCACTCTGCCTTGCACCACTAGAGAGCGAGGAATTAGTACGTATCGAATTTATCCCATAATCTAACCATACTTCCGAATCACGAATGAATAGATGCATCAAATGTGTATATCCCAATCCAAGACCCACCCAACGACGAAGGAGTAACTTTGTGCGGGGATATTTTCCAGCTCTAGTTCCACGAAAGGTTGTGAGTGGAGTTCATCGAAACAATGACATACGGTGGTCTGGATGCTCCCTACCATCATCGCCCCAAAGCACAACGACCTTCGAATCGCCTGCTCATCTCAGTCGATTACTTGGCCATGAATGATGAAATACCGGCACTTGTACGTTTCCAGTACTCAACTTACACAGCGTACAAGCATTTCATCCGTTATCTCAAACTAGGTTGTTGACAATGGTTCAGCCACGTGCAAGGCTGGGTGTGGGTTGTTTACGCGTCATTCGTTGTATTCTTCTAACTTCTGCCGTATATAGTCGCTGGTAATTACCCCCTCCCTTCCCCATTGCCCTGAAAATGATCATGTAACTGACGCTACTCAAGGGGGTGATGCCCCTCGTACCATTTTCCCGTATGGCCTAAGATCTGTCCCAGTAATTGACCTTGCTGAGCACCCATATAGCTCTATTGTCGGTTACCCTCCACATACGGATGTGGTTGTCGGAATGAACAGTAAAGATCACTACGTCGAGTACGTCGCACCCTCCTTACCATCTGCTATTACTCATATCGGATCACTCGTAAAGTGACGAGGCTCAGGCAATGCGCAGTATCCTGTCTCTCAGATATCCTATTGAACGTGGCATTGTGACAAACTGGGAGGACATGGAAGCGATATGGCGTCACGCATTCCAGAACGAACTATGAGTGGTGCCCCAGGAACGCCCAGTCCTTCTCACTGAATCACCCCCCAACCCCAAGCCTAACCGTGAAAAGATGACCCAGATTTTCTTCGAGGACTTTGGCGTTCCTGCGCTCTACGTTTCTATTCAAGCTAGCTTAGCTCTTTACGCTTCCGGACGCACAACTGGTATTATTCTGGATTCTGGGGATGGTGCCAGCCACACCGTGCCTATCTATGAAGGTTGTACCATCTCCGATGCTATCCTCAGCCCGAATCTCGCCGGTCGCGACTTGACTGAATTTCTCATGACTCTCCTGAAACGTGGTGGCCCTCCTACGATGACGGGTGAAAGCGAAATTGTCCGGGACATCAAAGAAAAACTCTGCTACGTCGCACTTGACTTTGATCAGAAGCATCAGGCCGCCTCGCAATCTTCGGCCATTGAACACAATTATGAGCTACCCGATGCATAGGTTATAACCGTTGGCAATGAACGGTAAGCAGTGGACATGCTGATCAGAAGGTACTTCATGACAGTTTCAACCCTTCCAGGTTTCGCGCCCCTGAAGCGTTGTTTCACCCTGCGCTCCTCGATCTCGAAGCTCCTGGTATCCACGAGGCTATGTGAGCACTCGTCGTGCCTTTTAGTATTTGTACCTTAACTGACCTCTTTCTAGCTATACCTCTATCCCCAGATGCGATCTCGATATCCGCCGTGATCTTTACGGAAATATTTTCCTGTCTGGTGGAACCACCTTGTTCCTTGGTATCGCTGAACGCATGCAACAGGAGATAGAATTGCTATCACCTTCTAGTATGAGTGTCTGCATTTGTATTCCTTCATTATTGCATCCTCGGTCCTGACGTCGTGGCTGGTCTAGGTCAGGATCATTGCGCCCAAAAAGCGCAAATATTTAGTCTGGATTGGTGGATCAATTTTAGCCTCCCTTAGTACGTTCCAAGATTTCTGGTGCTCTGAGCATGAGTACAACAAGTACGGACCTGGCATAATCCACCGCAGTATGCACCATTTCTAATGATCCCCTGTATTCTGCATCGGTGACCACCATCTGCAGAATGCTCCTGAATATTGGGAGGATGACAGCTGGGTCATCTAATTCTCTTGAGTATGCGTGGGCTATGTAAGAATCCATCGCTCCTCCGTTTGTTATACATCTAGTTTTTCTTTTGGGAATTCAGAGGCTTCGTGCCCGTTAACTTTCTGAGGGATCTATTAACACCTGTACTTTCTCAGCATCTTAAAGTATATATGTTTGACAAAATTACGAAAGCGTTAAGGTGGTTATAACTTAGAGGAAGCGAGACAGGTTGAGTAGAAACGCTCCGGTACGTGGCACTACGCGATATCTAAGCTGCGATGGACTGACCATTCTTCCCAATACTAGGATATTTTCCCGTTCCATTCCTGACCCCCCATATTCTCCAGCACTCTCTGCGCATCTTCCACGAGAATCATGCACAATGTAGTAGGGGTCGACCTAGTCATGCTGGTCCTACTCGCCTGGCCTACCTGTAGTCAGCCCCAAGACTGTTTGGACATTCATCCGGTTATAGAATTCCTGGGACACGATTAGCCACCACATAAAGCTACGATGAGTGGAAAAGACAAACCAGAAACTGTCCAGTAGTGGCAATCGAGTAAGAACGCGATACCCACATAATGACGCCCCAGTATAGCACCAAGAATCGGGTAGAAAAGAGTAACAATGTACATGCGTTTGCGTCACTCATGCGACAGCATAGCACTGCATAGAAGATTAAGAACTGGGCGAGGACAGCAGCGGGGATGTGGTAAGTACTATTGGGAAAAGTTGAAGAAAAATAAAATCACGTGCTTGATGTAGCGCGTCAACAACACGTCAACAAACATCTCCCATGTCAGACGACATTGTCTGCTGATAGCTTCGGAGCATTGTTATGAATTGATTATTTGTGTAATCATAGGTGGTCCAATATTTCCTCCAGTAATGACTAATCTGGATGGATGCCCCAGTATGTAAACCACACATTGGCCTCACAAATTCAGCCTTATGATGGAAAGTTAGCAATGTACCAAATATTGACTACGTTATTCTAGACGCCTAGAGATTATTCGCAGCTACGCCACACGGAGGAGCCATCGGATTGAATAATTTGATTGATCTAAAATATACCCTGATTTATAGTACATATTGCCATTGCATGAGATTCTTATAGCCGGGCTCTCGTCCTGCGATTGTCGATTGTCATGAGAGCGCTATTAATATGGATGGCTGATAATTCAGGCTCAGCTTGGGGAAACTGAAAGAACGTTACATAGCGAGACTCGGAGGGAAATATAGAGACGCACCATATGACCGCCTTTCTCCATGATCTGAATGTATCCATTGTTCATTTTACTAACTGTCGCCATTTGAAAGTCTTTCATTTCCTTTGATTTACGCCTAGACGAGAACATTATGGTAGAGTACAAGTTGTGATGATCTGGATTCAAACTTACCTGTACTCGTCTTCCAAGCAGATGATTAAATGTACCGATAGCTGGTGTTCCTTCTGAAGGGCGAGAAATTCTTCAGAAGGCGGATCGACGATATCGTCTTGGGCGTAAACAGCCTATAGATTCTCATGAGAGTTGAACCGTCTGCCGCTAAAACATGTTCGCGTACCGCTTCATAGGCTTTGGAACAGGCCAGCGTGACACGGCCAGATTCATCCAGAGGAAGTACAGCGTAATCCTATCTTAAATCTAGATAATGAGTATCGCCTAGAGAGATGAAGGTACTTACCAGGAATGATTCCAATGCAGCAGGTAGGAAGTTGCAATACGAGCCCCTCGTCGAGAGCGCCTTTCGAGCTTCTTCCCTATTTGACCAGCTCTCTCTCTTACTGAGGGCCGTTTCGCGAAACCATTTGACAAGTTTATAGCTGTATTCGCATTTTGGAGGCAACAGCCCAGGATCCAAGAAAATGAAGCCTTCAAACGTGATTTCTGGATGGATTTTCTTCAGCAGCATCCTGTGAAAATACCGTTATCAGAATCCAGATTTAAAACGGGTGAATCGTACAACGCATTTGCTCCACCCGAGTGGCCAAGCCCTACAAGCCTCCGGCGGCTGAAGTCGACACCATGAGAGGTTGAGGACAAAAATGAAAACACTGCCTTGGCATATTCACTAACAGACCCTTGAAAGGTGTATGGTTAATCAAAAACAAATGAATGTTACACAATAACTCACACTTTTCCTGGTACTCTACCGATTTCAATAATTCATGATTAAGCACTGCGCTTCGACCATGATTAGGGTTATCTGGTAAAGTTATCAGCAGTCGAATAAGAACGAGAAAGACACGTCATTTTCGCAACACGTACCGATTACCCAGACATCCTTGATGCATGCTAGGGGTATCTGGTTCACAAGATGGCTTATTAAGAGATTGAAAGTCTCTTTGTGAAGACCGAATGCGTGAAGGAAAAGTAAAGTCAGCCCATCATCATATGATTGCGTAGGAAAAAAACGCAATGCTTCGACGCGAAATGGACAACCGTGTCCCTCTTCCACGATGAACGATTGCCGCTTCATGGTCGGAAGAACAAGAACAATATCGATTTCATCCTATATAGCTCTTCCGGCAATCACCATGGCTTGCAGGGTCACAAAAATTCTTCTGGATGTGCTCCTCTGATTTGCCATCTTGTCTCGTAGCATGATCACGGATATAATGGGCACCAAGGTTCCGCATCTTGGCTGTATCAGATTGATATCGTGGTAGACGTCGAGATTCCCCAACTCTTTTGAGTGATCCGCTTTAAGTGCCGTCGAGTGCCTTGGTTCTCAGTGATATTGGTCCATGTGCATGACAGTTAGGTAAGCGTGTATACACATGTGGACTACTTTTTTGTTGCTGCAAGGTTCTTCGCTTGTCACCGCCCCTCGATGTCTGTACGATATGCGTCCAGTTCACCTCCATGTTTACGTATCCCATCCAGATCATCATTGCACCTTGGGCATTTGCTCCGTTTTATCCAAGTACGCAACGAGTGCCCCCTTGAACTATTACCGAGTTTCCTCCGCATCCCCCGAAACAACAAGTATTGCAGTATCTCTGATTATGCATGTTAAGATAAGGTCGTTTATATCCAAAATCAATCAGGCGATCAGAGTAAGTTCATAGTCAAAGTAATCCGACTCGTTGCGTGCAATCCCAAACACAAGGTCAAGCTTTCCTGTCGCATCTAATTTTGGGAAATATCGTCTAAGGCTAGACGCCGGCGGTGGTGTGTCTATGAGAGGGCCGCGCTTATACAGCTTATCGTGAAGGACAATGTGGACTGAAACTTGGCGTACAAATGGCCTGACGCCCAGAAGCTGTGACAATCCTTCATCTAAACTTGCTAGCACCGGATAGTTTCCCACAAAAGTAGCCGCAGTTGGCCATGGATAGTTGTAAGCAAAGACAAAGTTCTCCACAGTGTCGGATATCCTCTGTCGGAGAAAATCATAGACATAATTCAAATTTCCGTCAGTTTCTGGGGCAGCTTGGATGACTATAGTACGAAGGTACTGCAGCCTAAATAACTTGAAGGATTCGTGGAATTTAGGGGCTATAGCATGGTGAGTGGGACAGTGGCAATACAGTTGGATGGACTTACCGGCTGGAGAAATGCGCAAAAGGACTACAGTATCAATAGTTTTGAAAGCCGCCTGCATCAACTGTAAACTTCCAGCAACTTGCTCCTTGTCCATACGCCCAATGAAAACCAGTTTCTGTAAATGGGACAAGTATGCTGGATTACGGATAAATTGAGAAAGCCAGAGTGGGTGCGGTGATTCTAGTTGGAGCACCTCGAGCGGCTGCCTATACTCTGTTGGCGGAATTACCGGACAAGATATATCTGGTTGATTATTGACATATGGGTGTATTGAAGAAGCAAGCTTCATGCGCCTAATAGTGGGGGCCATTGCTGGAAAAAACGATGCTGGGAGCACCCAAATCCGGGCCGAATTCTGGTAGATGTGAAGCTCTTGGAGCTGTGGCGATCGCAAGAGAAGGAGCAGGGGTTCAACGATGGCGACCAGTGGATACGATGGCCTTGTTCCTTGTTCCTGGTCGCAGATCATCATGCTAAGACTGTTGATAGCGTTTTGGGTGCTGTTCCCAAGCAGTTTCAATACTGACATGAGTAGGCCTCCGGATATTTTATAAGGAAGCCAATCGAAAGACAGCTTTCGAATGTATGGGATAATATGGGGACTGGATTGTAGGACTCGGCGGAGATTCTCGCATTGTGAATCTGGAACAAGCCATCTTTGTTGAGTCGTACGACTTAGAGAAATGGTAGTAAATAAGAGTCTCTGGCAAGGCTCGACGAAAGGCTTTGCGACCAGAGAGTATTGGCGTAGTGAACTGTGATCGTTGCACAGATAGTGGAGAATGGGATGGAGGAGGTCGAGCGGCAGGTGCGGTGACATAAAATGATACTGTAGGTCTTCGTAAACTTCAGATCTTAATGAGCGTACGTTGTTCCAGGTGCGATGTATGGAGCTGGGAGGCAGGTTATTAGGTCAAACGGTGGTGTCAACTGATGAAGTAGCAGGGCTGAATATACTACGTGTCAATCTATTCGTTGAGGGCCACTAAACGGCAGGTACGAAGTCGCTGATGTGAGTGAGTACCCGCAAGTTGAAGGAACACCAAATGGATTTCGCCTAAACTGTGAGATCAAAGAAGGCTATAAGGCGCATATTATAACGGGTGGATATCCTTGATTTGCACGTACACTGATTTCACTATGGGGCAGAGTGGCTCAACCTATCGATGAAGGTTATCAGCTGAGGAGATTGCCGGCGTATGAGAAGTCCGACCTCAATCCATGCTTGGTCATCGCTACAATCACTTGTGGCCTTCAGTTGTTGATGCCGAAGTAGAGTGGTAATGAGTCCAGTGTCTTAAGTCAACATGCAATCGACATCCAAAAGGACTGGCTATTCCTCACCGGTCTACGTTGGACGGACGGAGAGATGGATGATTACGAGTCCTATCATGTGATAGGACGAGTTCTTAACCTTGGAAAATGGCGCTATTTTGAAATTACATCTTTGCACTGAAACCTGGATCTGACACGTGATCATTTATAGTCATGGTAGATGTCCTGGATGCGTCGGTTTAGGTATATTTTATGCTCAAGATTATTCTAGCTACCATCCTAACCCACATATTTGTCCTGTACATAAGGTAGCATGCAGTATAGTGTAGTTTTCGTTACGGAATATGGTACAATACTCGATATGGAAGATCGAAAGTGATCGTGATGGTAAATCGGATCGGAAGTTAATTAGTGTCCGACACATGCACTGGAATGTTCTGGAATGTTCGTGAAAACATCTTTTTCTTCTTAGTTTGTACCTATGCGTCTCCGTCGTGAATTAAAGTCAGTTCCCATCTTCATTTCGTAACACATTATATGAAAAGCAGCTTGTACGCA
>JABCKU010008445.1:0-13241 GCA_018221655.1 Myochromella boudieri
TAGCAAAATATTTTGAAGTGTCACTCATTTTCCGGCCGATACATCTTGAGTCTCACAGTCTCACTTGTTTTCCAAAACGTCGCCACAAAGTTGTTGGATGTGATTTGTATATATTTACTGGCCTCCCTTTTGTGAGCGGAATTTATTTTCCGGCACTCAGAAAGTAATATATACATATATGCAGACACCTAGGCTAACATATACAGCGGAGCTATTTAAGTGCAAGGTGACCAGCATAGATGGCCTTCTATGCCATTGTTGGTCCATTTAGACACCTCCCCACTATTCTTATCCTCACTCATGCACACTGCCAAATCACTTTGAACTGTGAACCTATTTTCGCTTGATTTGATGCAGTACACTTGTAAGGTGGAGGTGACTTGCTTAGATAGAGTAAGACGAATCTGGCGCCCAAGGTATGTATTTATCAGCATATAATCATGGTTTACTACGATAACTCGATTGTATAGATCTCAACGCATCTGATAGTAATACACATCCCCACTGGCATTCCACCCCCTCCTCTGCCTCTTTATCTGTGCCTCTTCCACCAACCCATCCACCTCAGCCCCTTGCTCCATTTCCATTTCCACAACAAATACATTCACTACCCCTTCCCTCCACACGGCGAAATCCTCAGTGGCATATCGTTCATGATGTACGGCGAATGACATGGACATAATTAGTGGGGACGACGTGTACTGTATCGGACCAAAAAGCCTGAATTTGTATAGGCGGTATCGCGATCATAAGGACCTCGAGCTGTATTTATTAGCGTGCAGACCGATACCTCTCCTGGTGAACGCCAAGTTATTCAAAAACAGATTCAAACACGGACGCGGGCAACCATTTGCATTTGAGGTCGCGGTCCCCCACGAACAAAAACAACAGAACACCTCTGCCCACAACCCCAACAACCGTTACCACCCCTACTAACTTACCAAAACGCACCGCCCAGACCACCCGGACCTTCGATCCCTCCCACCTCTCACTCACTTATGGCCCGAATCCGAACGTGGCCTCGCAGACGTGCCATTTCATCCCGTGAGCACGACGCCTATGACGAGGGAGAGTTCATCTACAGTTTATGTACCTGAGGGAGGATTGAAGGTTAGGAAAACGAGCGTGGGTACAACAACGGCGACGATAACCCTAGTGACGCACCCGGTGCCGTTTATCAACACGCCGTCCTCGCCACGGATGCTCAGTGGAAGAAGGGGTTTGAGCTTGTCTATGAGACTCACGACTACAACCACGGCTACCACTGCCACGACGAGTCCGAGTCCTCCGCAGCTCTCGCCACCAGTACGCGCGTCTGCACCCTCATCTTCCTCGATCTCGACATTCACCCTCGACTCTTCCCCCTTCTCTGCCCCTTAATGTCTGCCTATACCTCCGCGTCTGCCTCCTGGGTCGCCCCGCCTAACCTTGCACGTACCCGCTCCCCCCCCTCTCTAACACGTAGCTCCGCTGGGTACGAAAGCGACACCATCCTGATGAATGGGTGGAGATGATGCTCTTGTAAGCTCGAATGTATGCTAGTGTCTCTAGATCTAGCATCCTGTTTAGCTGTGTATTGGAACTTGGCGTTGGGAAAGCACCATACATGGTTCAAGATGTCCAAATTTGTCCAACAATTTCGGTCGATGTGGGCGATTACCCTTCGAATAGCTCAGGTTTCTTTCACCCTGCGGACAAGGCCGCCTTTTCGCGCCCGTCGAAGCACCTGGCTTTGGTGACAGTTGAGATAGGTGCTCACGGATGGCTAAAGACTCGTAAGCACGGACCTACTCAACTCCCGCTGCATGAGTAAAACACTACCAGATTTCCCTTGAACGTTCCACTAGAGCAGTGGTTCTACCCGATCTTCCACAACCTCTGCCCCCTGGAAAGCATAACCTATTCAAAATGTTGTCCACGAATGGGCTGTCTGATCATCATCAATCATTTGCGACAAAATCATTGGAAGCTAGTAGAGATGAAAGGTTTTTTCTGGCGATTCTAGGCAACCATAACGGACCGCTGCTCTGACAAGAAACCATTATCTCTTTTCATCATATCCGAATTGGCCTGAATTGGCTTGGAAAATTGTCGACGGCATTACACAACTTTCCTATACACGCCTACGACTTCTGGTGCCGAGTGATTCCTGGATTCTCGTGGTCTATGACGTGACTCATCTGTTGTATATTGTATGGATCTTCAACACGATCGGACGACTCGGGGAAACTCGGGGGACTTTACGGACAATTAATGAGGGCGTTCGAGGATCCTACCGAGTACGATCGACTCTGCTTCCCTGACGCCTACCTCCGCCAACTCATCCACCGCCGCCTCTTCCTCCACTTCCATTTCCACTACAACAAGCACCTTCGCTCCCGCCCTCTTCCTCCCGTAGGGTGAGATCCGCAACGGTATATCGACCATAATGGGCGATAAACGGAAGGTCAGGCAGCAGGAGCGGGGGAGGTTGATTTCCGGTGCCAGTATCAGTTCCATGCGCGCCTAGGTCCACATTCAACCCTATCTACAATTGCCACCTACAGGACGGTCATCGACGGCTTTCCAACCATAGCCTCGTCTTCCTAGTTCGCTGAGACAGGCATAGGTGGAAGTAGGAGCAGGACACCGCGGGTTAGTGATGCCGATGCAGATAGTGGAGATGAAGGCGCTGGGGAGAGCCGGTCGAAGGGAGATGAAAGTGTTTCTGAGTTTCTTCATATTTGGGACCTCAGCAGCTCGCCTCCCTAGATCTACCACGAGCAGCACGCAACGAAGCCCTGACGCAATCATATGCCACGGGTCGATCCTAATACAGAACACTGCACCGAATTGCCTGCAAGTACAATCCACGACGAAATCAACGTTGGTGGAGGTAATTTATAGCACGTACACGCACCTTGAACAACTCAAGCTAGGAGGGGGAGATGCTGTATACGTGACGAAATTCCTAAGCGCAATGAACACGAGTGTCTAATGGGCATGGGAGGGGTTGCAGTGCCAGGCATGCAGCCTTCTAGCTTTCTATGCGGGGCGGAAGAGTACACATCAAGTACGCCTTCAAATATCGTGCAAATATCAGTATGGGAAAGCCAGCTATCGTGGTGAACTCACTACGAGGCTACAATCTCGTTTGCACTTCGCCCGCTACTACACAGACGTGCCCTGCATGTTTCACCGTCTGCATCCTCACTAACGAGACGACGGATCTTGGTCAGCCTTCTCCCCAGACAACTCCATACATCAAAAGCAACAACAATGGCGTCCACCAGCACACGAAACTAGCGACAGTCCGGGGATTGAGGGCATTGAAGGGGCTGGGGTATGCGAATGGTAGGAGGATACTACGTCGTGGATTTCTGGTTGAATTGATGACGTGGTTTGAACTTTGTAGGTCACGCGTCATTGTTTTCGCCTCGCCAGTAGCACTCGCAATTTCAGTCTCAAACAGGTCAGTTCTACGTGGCTTTATCTCTCGTCCATAATACAATGTAAAACTAGACGCCCTCTCCAGAAAACCGCTCCCCCACTCAGGCCCCGGCCCCAATAGCACGTGGCCAACGTTGACAATGTTGTGTACGTCATATCCCGATCCGGCATGAAGATAGCAGAAGGTGTCAATCGCTTTCGTCTTCTGGAGTTACGGCGACGATCCTATTGTCCCTGTACACCTCTTTTCCCCATCCTGCGTGCACACCAACGAACTCCCCCCCACGAGCCGTTCCTCATCCATCTCTGCACACCACCCCTCCATACCTCGCCCCCATCATATCCAGCAGGAAAGGCGCACTACACTTGGTTCGACGCTTACATGGACAAACCCACGCTTGCTCCTTCATCCCCTTCTCAAATAACTCCGGCTGCCGACAGGTCGTATACCCTATCGCATATACCCCGTACCCAGCCACACCTAGCCACCGTTACAGCGACAACTTGTACCTCGAATTCATGCCCAAGGGGATAACCGTAACGGCACGGCACGGCCACATCCAATCCCAAACCGACACAGCCCTAAATGCATCCAGACTCGTCCACACAGAGCCCACCTCAAAGACCTAAGCCCGCGCCTGTTGAGCGCCAATGGATGGAGCACGTCTGCCATGAAGAGAGCAGGTAATATTTAGGGATTGGGGACATTACCGTTCACGTTCACGTTCAGCAACCGAGCCCGGCTTTCGCAACATCGTGACCATCTTTTCATCATTGCCAAAGACATCTCGGGCGTGCACGGCGCACTTGCCTCGCCCCTCGTCGTACTAGACGTTCTTCTCCGAATATAACACATGAAGGTAGTGGCCACACCCCTCAGGCCCCAAACAGGAGCAGAATCCATCCCTGGGCACGTTGCATATATACCTCCATCTCAACGGAGCACCTGGGCATGCCGGGGGCCACGCTTGCGTCTGCAATAAAGCACATTCGAATGATTTGGAGGCAGGGTTTTGCAGAGAGGTCGAGTTCATAGGGCACAAGGTGGTCACTACGACTGCTGGAAACGCGAAGCTCCCTACAATCGTACATGGCCCTTCGTCTTTTTCCAAGGCACCGGGCGGGGGATCGGTTATTCCTCAATCAGTGCTGCATCTCCCCCAACACACTCTGCACACACTATATCTTCTTGAAGAGGTGAGGCGGAGGGTGCTGGCCGCTAAGTCTTTGGGGGTGGGGAGATCATATACTTCCTCGGGCAGCATGGAACCCCTCTGAATATGTTCTATATACGTTGAGAGGTAGTGCATACTGTTCTTGTATGTCATGGGCCGCCGAAGAGGGGGCTGGTCATTGTTACAGGTGATGGTGACGTGTTGAAAGGGGATACGGCGGAGTGCATGGAGGAAATATTATGCAAACGAAGGGAGGTGGGTATCGTCATTTAATACCTGTTGTTTTCGAGTTTGGCTGATATGTTGTGGGTGATATAGTTTCTTGTGGAACTTTAACCTGGCAGCCCATGTGCCGGGGACATTTAATTGGATAGACGAACGAGTATATCGAATTACAAGCAGGGTTTCTCACGAAGTTGGTGCGTTTTCTCCCACTCCCCTCACTGTATGTTAGGTGCTCATCGTGCAATATAGCAACTTTGGGCTCGCCGTCTTGGAGTACGCGGGGCTGCGGCTAATATTGGATTGTGTTCGTATTGGTCTCTTCCGGTCTCCACGTCGTTACTACTTACTCTATACCTTAGATACATAGTATATATACAGATGCTTCCTATTGACAAGTCGGCCCCAGTCGCATAGACATGGTGCATTTCATGGCTCAACCGTATGATCACTCTTTACAGAGGGAGTTGCACGCCAAACAGGAAATGACATTGGTGGTGACTTCTTGTTGTCAATAAGTAGCTTGACGATGGTTGGATACATAGTCTGGACACGTGAAGTTGAATGGCAGAGATCAAGTGGCGTGACAGTGTAGGACTGACCGTCGTTTGCACGAAAGCAGTGTAGAGGACTGAACCAACATACTCTGTTGGCGAATCATGTGGTACAATTGTATATTGGGAAGTCATGACCACAAATATCCAAACCCGAACCTGTTTACCGTCGGGGTCTTTAAACCGATGTCAATCTCGAATGGCTTCAACTTCACAGGCCGTACTGGGTTGACTGGAGTTCGCGCCCAGAGAGCTTCTAAATAATAAGACTAATGCTCGTCGACTTCGCGGGCAGGCCGTCCATGGGTCCGATCGCTCCATCTGTCCGCCATCACTTGGTATTTACTAGCTTCCACGCTCCTGGCTAGGGCCTCCGCCGCTCTTTGTGTAATGGCAAGGTGCACGAGATATTCGGAAAACGCTTTCCATCTTCACACTCTATCACCTTGATGAGCCTAATGCTGTCTTCGAACCGGGCCTGGACGACTGCAGAGGTTTACGGGCGGACAAATAAGTTGTAAGCTGATGGTGCACTTGGTTTAAAACGGTTGAGGACCGCGTCCGAGATGGGATCAGCGCAAACCGACGGTTGCACGTAAATCCATAACGCTTGAGGAAGCCGGGCATACTGCGGTAGGTACTAGGAAACTAGCTCATCATCAGCAAGGTCCTGATCATTCGCTTTCCTGTCTGGCTTTTGAGTCGACTTCTCAGCTACTGTGCCCGCCTGTAGTAGTGGGCAAAGTGTAAACGAGATTGTAGCCTCATGGTAATTTCACTACAATAGCCGCCTTTGCCACACTGGCATCTTAACGACATTTGAAGGCGTACTCAAGGTATACTCTTCCGCCCCGCATAGAAAGATAGAAAACTGCATCCCTGGCACTGCAACCCCTCCCATGCCCGTTGGATGCTCGTGGTCATTGCGCCTAGGAATTTCGTCATGTGTCCAGCATCTCTCGGATTCTCTCCCTCCCGCAGCCAGACTCACATGCCTGTAGACAACTCAGGCTAATGTAAACGACTGCGATATTGCTTTCTCCAATTGGTCGATGCCTTCAGAACGCCTCACTCAACAAGTTTCATTGTAGGTGCCACCTTCTAGTAGTCATAGTCGCGGCGTCATCCGCATGCATGTGGTGCTGTGCTGATGAATTTCCTCGAACACAAGCACAGCTCTCGGAAACGTCCATAAAAACAATCGAAGAGGTGAAGCATGGAGCGGTGAAAGCTGAGGAGCTTGGGCTTGAGTTGTGGTGGCGGCCACTTTCAAAGTGCGTGTACGTGCTATAAATTACCTCCACCAACGTTGATTTTGTCGTGGATTGTACTTGCAGGCATCGGTGCAGCGTTCTGTGCTGGGATCGACCAGTGGTATATGATTGTGTCAGGGCTTCGCTGCGTGGTGCAACTGTAGATAGGGTATTGAATGCGGACTTAGGCGTGCGTGGAACCGATACTAGCACCGGAAATCGACCATCACCTCTCCTGCTGCCTGAACCTCCGTTTACGCCCGTTATAGTCGATATACTGTTATGGCTCTCATTCTGTGGGAGGAAGAGGGGGAAGGGAGTGCGAAGGTACTTGTTGTGGTGGAAATAAAATCGGAGGAAGAGGCGGCGGTGGATGAGTTGGCGGAGGTAGGCATGAGGGAAGCACAGTCGATCGTACCCGATAAGATTCTCAAAGGCCCTCGTCAAGTTTTTGTAAATTTCCCCGAGTTTCTCTGACTCATCCGGTTGTGTTGCAGAACTGTACAGCACAATACGGATGAGCTATAACATGAACCACGAGAATCCAGGAATCACTCGGCGCCGGAAGTCGTAGGCGTGTATAGGAAAGCTGTGGAATGCCATTGATGGTTTTCAAGCCAACTCTGACATAATAAAAAGAAACAATGGTTTCTTGCCAGAGAAGTGGTCTGGTATAGTTGCCTCAAACCGCTCCAAAAAACTCTTCATCTCCGGGTTCCAATGATTTCGTTGCAAATAATTGGTGATTATTAGACAGCCCATTCGCGGAAAACATTTGAATACGTTAGGCTCTTCAGGGGACACAGGCTGTGGAAGATCAGATAGAACCTCTGCTTCTAGTAGAACGTTCAAGGGAAACCTGGTGGCGTATTAGCCATGCAGCGCGGGAGTTGAGTAGGTCTGTGCTTACGAGTCTTTAGCCATCCGTGAGCACCCCGATGGGTCCTTTATCCCAAATCTTATCAAAGCCAGGTGCCTAGACAAGCGTGAAAAGGCGGCCTTGTCTGTAGGGTGGAAGAAACATTGGCTACTCGAAGGCTAGTCGCCCAATTGGTGAACCGCTCATGTTTACAGAATTTGTTGGACAAATTTGGACGTCTTGGACCACGTATAGTGCCTAGATTCTAATGCACTGTTAAACAGGATGTTAGATTTAAAGCCACTGGCGTGCATTTAGGCTTACAAGAACATCATCTCAACCCACCCACCAGGATGGTATCGCCTTCGTACCCAGTGGAGCTACGTGAGAGAGGGGGGGCGGGGGGCGGTGTGGGTGAGGTTAGGCCGGGCGAGGAGGCCGGCGCGGAGACAGAAGAAGGGGGAGGGGTTGAGGGTGAATGCGGAGATCGAAGGAGGTGAGGGTGAGGAAGCGCGTACTGGTGGCGAGGATTGTGGAAGACTCGAGCTCGTTGTGGCAGTGGTGGCCGTGGTTGTAGCCATGAGTCTTACAGACACGCTCAAGCCTCCTCCTCCGCTGGGCATCTGTAGCAAGGAGGGCGCGTTGATAAACGGCACCGGGTGCGTTACTGAGGTCACCATCGTTGTTCTTGTACCCTCGCTCGTACTCCTACCCTCAACCCCTCCTTCGGCACATAAACCGTAGATCGACTCCACCTCGTCAAAAGCGTTGTGTTCACGGGATGAAATAATGCCTCTGTGAGGACGTCCTTCGTTTTTGGGCCATAAACGGGTGAGAGGTGAGAGGGATCCAAGGAGTGAGTATTGCAGGTGGTGCATTTTGGTGAGTTAGTGGGGGCAGGAACGGTTGCTGAGGTTGTGGTGGACCAAGTAGAGGAGTTTGTCGCTCTTGTGTGTGCAGGACTGCGACCTTAAACGCGTACTGTTATCCTGGAATCACTTGATATCCACCGGGGGAGATGTCAGCCTGCGCGCTAATAAATTTGGCTCGAGTTCCTCTTGATCACAATACAGCCTATACAAATTGAAGCTTTTTGGTCGGATACGGTACACGTCGTCTTCGCTGACTATGCCCAGGCTATTCATCATACATCATGGTTGATACCCTCGGAAGATCTCGCCTTGTGGGAGGGACGAGGCAGTGAATGTGATTGTTGTTGTGGAAATAGAAATAGAGCAAGAAGCTAAGGCGGATGAGTTGGCGGAAGGGACGTAGAGAAAGAGGCAGAGGAGGAAGCGGAATTTGCCAGTGGAAAGGTGTACAACTGTACAATCGAGTTATTGCAGTAAACCGTGATTATATGTGATAAATACATACCTTGAGTGTCGCATTCAGTTCACTCTATCTAAGCAAAGTCACCTCCCCCTTCCAAGTATACCTGGTCAAATTAAGCGCGTGGGTGAGGATAGGGATAGCGGGGAGGTGTCTAAATAGACCAACAATAGTGTAGAAGCCTATCGCTCCCGCCAACGAGCGTCGAGAAGCACATGAGTGGAGACTGGGAATAGGCGTAGTGGTGGTTTATGTGAAAAAAAGTACGAATGGGGTTGGATCGTGTGGTTCCTTCGGATGTGAACCAAACATCAATCAAACATTCTCCACCCAACATAATGAAGAGGCGAACAAGACCGAAAATAACACAGCAGCGGTATGCCTATCCATCCATCCCATCCCTTCCGTCCTCCCTCACTACGTCTTGTATCATCCCCTCCAACCCAGCCAACACAGGCATCGGCATTAGAACAGCAATTTACGCCCAGAACAGTAACCACCTTAGTTTATTGCATGGAGGGATGGACTATGTGGTTGGTGCTACGCGAAACAATTAAACTTGTAACGTCAATCAAACATTGAACATGTCATAATATGTCATATGCCCAACGTGAAGATGAGGCGGCCAATGAACAAGACCGAACATAATATGGTAACGGTAAACCTATCCATCCTTCCCGTCCCTTCCTTCGTCCCTCATCATGTCTTGTATCATCCCCTCCAACCCAGACATCACAGGCATTGGCGTTAGAACAGCGATTTACGCCCAGAACCTCCTCAGCTTAGTCCCAGCGATTTTCGCACTCCTTGACAGGAAGGTCACGCCGACCGAACTAGAGACTTTGGAAACCCAATCGACAACCATCCTGATCACGGCATTCGCCATCCTCCTCTCTGCAATCATCCAGGCTACAAGGCAGGACTTGACCAATTTCCACGCCGCGATTATTCTTAACCTTAGCTGGATCAACAACACGAACTTGTTCATTTACTTTTTACTCTACATCCATCATCACGCAGAGATTTTTCGGGAGGACTGGAACCGTTATTCGCAGAGCCATATGATCAATACGATTAGCTATTTTCCCGGTGCTCCTCTGTTCGATTGGGTTGGCTATCGGCGTACACGTATGCCCAATTGGATCAACCTGGCAAAAAGGGCCTGGCGAAATCCAGTCTTTGTGATAGGTTCTCTGCATTTATCCCTCATGGCAGCAGTGGGGATATGGTTCTGGAGCAGACCTACTATGTTTGGCCTGGAGGTGCCCTGTTCCGCATCTGTTGTAGTCCTAGGTCATAGTGTGTCGCTTGAATCAACTGGACTACGAGGCTGGTCAATCCTGATATACAGCCTCCTGCTTATTCCAGGTCTAAACCTTTTAGCACCTGTTGCCTTGCTGCTCATACCGTATCTCATATACACATATATGAGAGACAAACTGACCAGCAGGGAAGGCAGCATGATACCCATTACTGTTGGACTTGTGACACTTGCCGCAATCAACGTTATCATATTGACTGACACGGAACTAGCGCTGCACAGGAATAAGCCTCTTCTGGAAAAGAGCGACACTGCCTGGACATTTGGGCAGACCCTCGCAATGTTGTTGCTTCTTGTTCCACTTCGTGACATAGGTGAAACTCTCCTTGAGCGGCGTGTCAAAGAGTTGGGGCAGGAACTTTTAAAGCAATCAGAAGCAGGACAATTTAAATGGGTTCAGGAGCTACTGAGAAAGGGGGCTAATCCAAATATAAAAGGTCAAAATGAAACTGGTACATTCATGCTGATACTAATCTCCCATGTTTTCTAGCATCCAATGGGCCTGGCATGACAGCACTGCTCCATGCAGCACTGGGGGGACATTTGGATATTACTGAATGTCTGATTGACCACCATGCTGACATAAATGTAAAGGGTGAGAGATGTTTGCTCCTGCTTCTCTTCAAATACTCATCCTTTTTTGTAAGATAAATTTGGCATGACAGCACTACACTTTGCAGCACAGGAGGGATATATGGAAATTACTAAATGTCTGGTCAAGTATCATGCCAACATAAATGCAAAGCGTGAGAGATGTTTACTTTGCCCTCTTCAATACTCATCTTCTTTCATTAGAAATGAGTGGTGTGACAGCACTAATGTATGCAGCAAAAGGGGGACATTTGGATATCACTAATTATCTGGCTGAGCATGATGCTTACATAAGTGCAAAAGGTAAGAAATGTTTACTTTGGCTCTCTTCATTCACTTATCTTCTTTCATTAGATACCAATGGTATGACAGCACTGATGTATGCAGTGCATGAGGGACATTTGGATGTGACCCAATATCTGGTTGAGCATGATGCTGATGTAAATGCAAAGCGTGAGAGCTGTTTACCTTTGCCCTCATCAATTACCTATCTCTTTTCACTAGAGAGATTTGGCATGACAGCACTAATGCATGCAGCAGAAAGGGGACATTTGGATATCACCAAATATCTGGTTGGGCATAGTGCTGATGTAAATGCAAGGAGTAAGAGATGCTTACTTTTCCCTTCTCCAATTACTCATCTTCTTTTGTTAGGAACATACACTGGCACAACAGCACTGATGTATGCAGCAAAAGGGGGGCATTCAGATATCACTGATTATCTGATTCAGCACCATGCTGATGTAAACGCAAAGAGTAAGCAATGTCTACCTTTGCCCTCTTCAAGTACCCACCCTCTTTCATTAGAGAAGTATGGCATGACAGCACTCATGTATGCAGCAGAAAGGGGACATTTGGATATCACCAAATATCTGGTTGGGCAACATGCTGATGTAAATGCAAAGAGTAAGAAATATTACTTTTGTCCCCTTTAATTACTCACCTTCTTTTGTTAGAGACATATGTTGGCATGACAGCACTAATGTATGCAGCAAAAGGAGGGCATTCTGATATCACCAAATATTTGATTGAGCACTGTACCGATGTAAATGCAAAGAGTAAGGAATATCTTCCTTTGCCCACTTCAATTACTTATCTTTTTTCATTTAGAGAGATATGGCATGACAACACTAATGTATGCAGCACAAGGGGGACATTTAGATATGACCAAATATCTGGTGGAGCATCAGGCTGACATAAATGCAAAGAGTGGGGGACTTTACCTTTGCCCTCTTCAATTACTCATCATCTTTCATTAGAGACAGATGGCATGACAGCACTGATGTATGCAGTACAAGGAGGACATTTAAGTGTTACTAAATGTCTGGTTGAGCATCATGCTGATGTCAATGCAAAGAGTGAGACATGTTTACTTTTGCCCTTCTCAATTTCTTATCATTTTTTATTAGGGGTAGATGGCATGACAGCACTAATGTATGCAATCCAGGGGGACCACTTTGATGCTACTAAATATCTGGTTGAGCATCACGCTCACCTGCATAATATACAGAGTGAGAGTTAATCTTTGTTTCTAAACTCCCCCTTTTTCTTTCCAATTTATATCAATCAGGTGACTCAGGCTACACAATGTTAACAGTTCCTTCAAATTCTTCTTCTCCCATGGCTGTGTTCCTTGCTCAAGCTTTGACTAAGCAGACCAGTTAGAGGTGAGACATTTACTAACTTTGTAAGAATTTTGTTGTTCAGCTTTGGCCATTTTAGCATCTTGCCTTTTCAACCTTTTTACTATAAGATGTAGATTGTCTCAACTACTGTACCATTTCATTCACTTCAAACAGAGGCATGACCTGTGACACTATATTCAAATTTTTGGTTTCCTTCAAGTGCTAGGTGACCTGTGACCTACTCCTACTGTATGTTGTTTGAAATAATCCAGGGCAAAGCCTGATGCAGCTAGCTCTTGATATTGTGTGTTTGTAAGGGCAACCCCCTAGCCCTCCCCTCTTAACTCCCTCTCTCCCCTTATGTCGTCCTCTCCTTGCTTATATATATATACCCTGCTTATACACTTGTTCACTGCTTAAACTCCCCATTTAAGCAGCTTACATTTCTTTATCATATTACCTTTCTGACTGGACTCTTCACACTTCCACGAGGTCTTTACCCTCCCCCACCTAATCCGACCGGAGTCCGTCAGAGTCCGAGTGGAGTCTGTCAGACTCCGGTCAGACTCCTAGGACTCCAAGCAGAGTCTGAGAGGACAGTCCGAACAACCATTTGGCAGGAATTACTGCCAAATGCAGTACTCGGACTCTGACAGAGTCTGCTCAGACTCCTCGGACTCCTAGGAGTCCGCTCAGATCCTGTAGGACTAGGAGTCTGACAGGATTCCTGCTGGTCAGACTCCGCTAGGATTAGCTTAACTCGGAGTCTGACAGACTCCGCTCGGAGTCCTCGGACTATTTTTGTCACTGCAGAGAACCCATGGTTCTCAATTATAACAGTAAAAACTTTTACAACAGGCAAGAATTGAACTTAAGACCT
>JABCKU010008446.1:0-13217 GCA_018221655.1 Myochromella boudieri
CATGTGGCAAAAACCTGACCCAAGTGAGACAGGCAAGCCGTTCAATATTCCTGCCCTGGTGGACTCCAACTGTGAATGCCCTCACCTGACGACAATGAAATACCCCTTAAGTATATATACATGTGACCGATATATGGTTCAAACCTGGCCACAAGAGCAGCAGGAGCTCACTCTTCATCTATCTCCGATACCCACCACAACCGTCCATAAAAGGGGACATTGTAGCCCTTTCCACTCCAGATTACTTTGGCAGCCCGGCGATAGCTGGGATGTGATCCTCGATTACGACCTCTGCCTTGCCACTGGTCGTCTGGTCGTAATGACCCAACATCGTGAACTCCGCATCATTGACTATTGCCCGCCTCTCTGATCGCTGTATATACACCAAGAATAAACCCACTATATATTCTGAAGGATTGTATGCACTCTGAATATACAGACAATTTGAGACGTTGGCAGCAAAGCTATGGTATCGAGCAGGAGGCAACGAACGGGCATCACAGCGAAACGAACAATTGATCTTTTATAATACAGACAGTGTACTATATGCAATGCTACTACCTAGAGATACAGATAAAATATGTACAAAATTCCAGTCTGAGTATTACATGGACTGTTGACGATATCAAGAGAAATAGATAATGTAATGAACAGGCTTTAGAAAAATAGAAGAAATGATGTGCAAATTCACAAGATACATGTGAACTGATTATACAAACCGAGTGTGATATTTCTTGTGTAGTGATGCAGTTCGAAGTCTGAGATTCAACAAGCCATGAGCACCCAGTCTCGAAGAGGGATGGCGAATCGAGAAATATGCAACAATCACTAAACAAACAGTTTTGGGCGGTTCGAGTCGGAAGCGTAATCAGGATGCAACAGGGTGTGGGTCGAAGAAAAAAAAATGGTAGACGTCCCCTTATCCACGATGCCACGAAGCTATGAAGTGGTAAAGTTTCTCAGTCTATATAAAGCGCCCAGTAAATTCACAAATGTAAGCACGGAAAGGAAGACTCGCCACCTACCCGGCACTGATACCCTCATCCTCCTGACTTCTGGTCCTGACATCGGAAGACGAACTGGTGATCTCCATCTCCATATTCAAGGTGCCGGCAATGGCAGTGAAGCGTGTATCGATCGATTCCTCATCCATGGCGTCCATGGTATCAGCAGTGGAGGTGAGTCGAGGAAGTTGAGTCATCTTGACTAACTCCCGGAACTCTTCAATCTTCATACAGCCCGTCAAAAAGGCATTCATCAAAGGCAGGTGGGATAAAGCTATACTTGCCACGCATTTGGGGCTGGCTATTTCCTTGAGGTCGATATTTTGAACCTTGACATCAAGACAGGGAAACTGAACTGTGAGGTAGGTGGTGAAGAACTCAGTGATGACGGCGTTGGCCTGCAAGAAGTGGAAGGGGTGTTACGGGTGGACAAGCAAGGAGAAGGAGGCAAAACCCACTGCCTTAGTATAACCGTTACTGGCGCCCGCCACAGCGTACTCCACATGATCAAATCCCTGGACGACGAAAGAGAAGTTAGAAGTTGGGAAATTGCTGGATAGGAATGAACGCACAGACTGAAAGTCTCCATAGGTGTTGCTCTGCGGCTCAAGGCGAGCTGTGACAACGCAGAACTCCGGGGAAGCAACATCTGCGAAGATGGGTAAACACTAGAAGGCAATTGTCAGTTGGACAGGAAAATAAAAATTGCGACACGTACCGTAGTCATATTAACTTGTACAAAGCTCGACGTAAGGTCGAATACAGCTATCGGTAACTGTGGCCCTGGGTATGAAAAAGAGGCACAACAATAAAAGAGAATACAACATACGGATTTGGAACTTATGGTATCCACAACAACCACCGACAGAGCCCCAGGGAGAGTGTCAAGGTTGGAAATGGTCTAGAGAAGAGATATCAGCTAGGGGTAGTAAGCAGTGAATAAAAAAATACCCAGGAGGCATCATTCCTACACCATCTGGATATCACTCTGGCCCCAACACCAGTCTTGACGAGGTTGAGGACGAGGGCGAGAATACCAAAAGAGAGTGCCCAGAACCCAACAGGCAGCATGGCCTTGTTGAAGGGAATGGCAGTAGGCGGGGCCGGGCAATTCGGATGAAGGAACACCAAAGGAATGGGCCTGGGCAGTAGAGGGGATGTGACCTGGGATCTTTGGGGGCGGGAGTAAGACGAGGTGTGATGGCAACTTTTACGGCGCGTTTGACGGAAGCAGAAGGGGTGACGAGCTGGGGTGAAGATGCGAGGTATGGTAGGTATGGGAGTGACTAAGGAAGCAGTCGAGGGGAGAGAAGGGGAAACATGCTTGGTTAAGGAACTATGCAAGGGCGAGGGGGTGAAAAGGTTAAGGCTCTCGATGGTAGCGTGGGCTGCGTTCTCGAACTCAACTGGAGTGGCGCTAAACGAGTTTGACCACACGAAGGTCGTAGGCACAACGGGTTCCACGCTGATCGTCGGCCAGCTCGGGGCAAAGCCAAACTCACGTCCAAACGCGTTGACAGTCGTGAAGAACGCTGAGGAGCGTAAACGAAAGCGTTGGCTATGAGCAACGCGTACCAGACGCGCAGAATGAAGGGAGGTCATTGCCATGAATGGCAGGATAGCGGCGACGAATGAATATGCGAAGAAGACGATTGGAAACATGCTGGAATACTGAAATGTTCAAGCGCGGACAAAGTCGTAGTCCAAGGACAGACTAACGACAAACATAGTTTGCCTGGTTCAGTTGAGTCGATATGTTCTTAGAGGTGGCTGTGCCCTACTGTAACAGAACGATCAGGTGACCCAGACACGCTTCAAAACCGTAGGCACAGACCAAGGCAGACCAAGCGTAATACTGGCGGCGACAACGCGAAAAGATGAGGGATATGGTGTAGTAATAAAAATGTCAATTTAAAAATTGATCTTCATTCGTGACACTGCCCCCCGCTGCGGTTTTTTGTCCATGCATGAAGTATAACGGTGCTGATAACTTCCAAGCAACCGGGTGCAACATATGTTCCCAGGAACACTGTGAATGCTTAAACATCCAACAATAGTGCTCTAAAAACAGTATGCTGGCATCACGACAACAGAAACATAGGATCTAGTACGAGAGCCTGAGTACTGCAGCCTGTATGTACATTGTACAATCTGTGCTGAGTCCGCGCTCGTGTTCAGATCTCACACTGGGGTTGCGAGTGCCTTGGAAGCCCAATTTTGTTCATCGACGAGGTTATTTCTAACTCCAGTGAGATATCGGATATTTTTTGCTAGTTAAACGGTCTAGAATGGTGTCCTGTCAGTGCAAGGCGTCGTACGGGTGATGATATTGGAGTGTTCGTACAAGAAGTGGTATAAGTTTTTCAACGAGTAAACTTACTATGCTCCTTCACCAGCAGGCCCATCCAACACCAAACACCAAGCTCATAAGCACGATCAAATCTCGGTCTCCACAAGCCTACAAGCTTTGTGGGTGGTTATTTTTCAGACTTGTGCAACCGGTGGAAAAAGTAAGGGCCACTCACTAGGAATTAGAGCCCTGGGGAGTCATCTCATATCGGATATGCAGATTTTTTTTTTCGAGTCTGGCTCATCGCGTTCATGTGAGACCTGAATACTCCATCCACAAGCGAAGACCAAAATATGTTCCGAGTATTAAAATTGGCGAATGCATCTGCCACAAGGAGCTTCGAAAGCCAGGAAAGTAGATTTCCCAGTGACTTGGATTGGCCTACACCAATGAAGGAACAGGAGCCAAGGAGAAAGATTGACAGGTCATAATAGGCTAAAACGTTGGTTGGCTTTTAAAGGCGCCTCTTCGATTCATCCGAGTTTGGTGTTGTCTATGGAACGATCGCGAATGGGTCCATATTTCTATATGATCCAGAGTGAGAGTAGGGCTTGCAAGGATATTTTAGACATCCATAGCACAACGTATAGAACCAACTTGAAGAGAAGGACGTTTTCGTAGTTCATTGCTCACGTGATGAACACCATATGCTGTTGCGTCCAGACTTTTCTTTCTTCTCACTTTCATCTCCAACTGCCCTCAGCTATGGTGGGAGCCACTTCAAAACCCTTCGAATTCGGCTGATAACGCCGCCCAACTTGTGTCATTAGGAGGCATCTGATTGGGCCCCGGCTGACTCGGTGCTGAGTTGATCACAAAATCGGTTGAACGTTGCGCATGCTATCATGTCACTATCCTTGTTCTACTGGTCAACATGTTGTACCGCTACCGTAATCAGCCCTGGAAAGGTATCTGTATAACGTATGAGCTGCTCATAACCCTTATAATACGCCTTCCTATATGGATGTTACTAGCTATGCCCAGGTAACCTCGATCTGCTATGCACGTCTTCCTTTTTCTAAACTGTTGAAAATAACTCTAGGTCGTGGCGCCCTAGAGAGTCTTGGACCATTAAACGCACCGTCCTCATTAAGCTCATTCGATTCTTCACAGTACTAGCTAGCAAGTAAGCACGCTCTTCAGTTATATCTAAGTGATTCGCGTTGACTCGCCTCAAAAACAGAGTCGGCACACTCGACAGTCTTCCCAACCATCTAGCAATCACCCCCGGTCCCGGCGTCATTGGTATTTGGGTCGAGCCTACCCCCCACCTCGTCACTGGGAAGCTCCAAACCTGGATGACCGCCGCCTCAGTCTCCCCCCTCCGCATACCTGGCTACTGGACACATGCCCCCAACTCCTCCTTATCCCCCGCCGCCCCTGCAAGCCCCGGTGAGAAGGTCCTCTACCATCTTCATGGAGGCGGTTACGTCCGCCTCTCCGCTCATCCCTGTGACGCCACTGCCATCATCCCACGGGCAATCCTCCAACATGTCCCCTCCATCCAACGCGCCTTCTCCCTCGAGTACCGTCTCTCCTGCTCCGCGCCCTTCCCCACTGTAAACCCCTTCCCCACAGCACTCCTGGATGCCCTCGCAGGCTATGCCTACCTTGTTAACGACATTGGCTTCCGTCCTGCTGACATCATTATAGTTGGTGACTCTGCAGGTGGCAACCTTGCTCTCGCCCTCACCCGCTACCTCATTGAGCACTCCAGCTCTGACGTATCCCTACCCGCGCCTCCAGGGCGCCTCCTCCTCCTCTCCCCTTGGTGCGATTTCAGCGTATCCCACGAGGCGCCCACCGCATCCAGCCACGTTTTCGCCGCCTCGGACTACATCCACCCCTCGATGGGCGGCCTCGACTGGGCCAAGGACTCCTTCCTTGGCCCCTTCGGCCATGGTGCTGCTGTGTTCAACCCATACATCTCCCCATCCTCGTTGGACCCGTCCATGTCGTCGCTCTCCTTTGCAGGATTCCCAAAGACATTCATCGCAGTGGGTGGGGCGGAGATACTGTATGACCAGATCCAGACGCTCTTGGAGAGGATGAGAAAGGACCTGGGTGAGGGGGTGATATGTTACGAGGCACCAGATGCGGTGCATGATTATTTGTCGTTTGAATGGCATGAACCGGAGAGGACCGATACGCTAAACGCTATCGTGAAGTGGATGGAGATACCCTTGTAACTATTCCTCCTGACTCTATTCAAAGAGCCTCACCTGTGTGCGGGGACATTGGTGCAATGCAATGCCACGAAGTAGATAAAAATCACAACTGTTTTCATTACGTGCGCAACATACTCGCATTCGAGGTATGCAGTAGCAAGAGACGCCGAGCTGCGAACTGAGTTCACATGTGTGACCCTGACGCGATGCACCCTTTCGGTGGCTTACGTGATGCCCGTTTTCTGGACAGAGCCGTCACGACGCGCAATGGTCCTGCGCTCCCCACTGCTTGCCTATCTCTTAAACCATCCCAACAAGTCACCGTTAAACTCGGTTGTTCATGGCATGTCAATCAGAGGCATCTGATTTTCAAATGCATCCGGGCCGACTTAACCCAGAGTTAACAAGGTTGACCATAAAATCAATGGACCTGTCATCCCCACAGTAGTCGCCATGTCGTACCGCTACCGCAACCAACCCCTGAAGGCGATCTACCTAACCTACCAGCTCCTTGCTTTCGCCGTACGGGTTCCTGTATGGGTCCTACTCGCTATTCCCAGGTAACTACTGTACACATCTTCAAACATACAAATTCACCCACCAATCACGATTCTAAGGTCATGGCGTCCTAGAAAGTCCTGGAGCATCAAACGTGTAGTCCTCGTCAACATTGTTCGACTCCTTGGAGATGTCACCTCCAAGTACGTATGCCATCAACCCCCACCAACCAAACTGACCCGCAATACATATACAATAGGACTGGTCCAATCGCTGTACTCCCCAACCACACCGCAATCGCCCCGGGCCACAACGTCAACGGCGTCTGGGTCGAGCCCACACCAGACCTTGTTAATGGCAGGTTGCAAACTTGGATGATCGCCGCCTCCGTCACCCCCTCACGCATCCCTGGGTACTGGACCCATGCAAAAAGTAAAAGCAGCAGCAACGGTGAACTCGCCATCGGTGCGCCCCCAAACCCCGGTGAGAAAATCCTCTACCACCTTCATGGGGGTGCGTACATCCGTCTCTCTGCCAACCCAGGGGACGTTACGGCCGCCATCGTACGCGGCATCCTTGAACACGCCTCTCCCATCCACCGTGCCTTCTCCCTCGAGTACCGCCTCTCCTCCTCTACACCATTCCCCACCGCCAACCCCTTCCCTGCAGCCCTCCTCGACGCCCTTGCAGGGTACAACTACCTGATCAACGTCGTAGGATTCCAGCCTGCAGACATCGTCCTCGTCGGTGACTCTGCCGGAGCCAACCTCGCCCTCGCACTCACCCGCTACCTCATCGAAAACTCCGAAAGTCCCTCCTCCGCCACCCTCCCCGCACCTCCCGGGCGCCTTGTTCTCCTCTCTCCCTGGTGTGACCTCAGCGTCTCGCACGAAGGACCCACCGCATCCAGCCACGCCTTCGCAGCCTCCGACTACATCCACGCCACGGGCGGTATTAACTATGCCAAGGACTCCTTCCTCGGTCCCCTGGGCCACGGTGCAGCCGTGCGAAACGCGTACATCTCACCAGCCTCGTTGGACCCCACGTTGGCGGGACTTTCCTTTGCAGGATTCCCAAGGACGTTCATCGTAGCGGGTACGGCAGAGATCCTGTATGACCAGATCCAGACGCTCCGAGCGAGAATGGGGAAGGACTTGGGCGAGGGCGAGGATGGGGGACTGACGTTCTATGAGGCGAAGGATTCGGTGCATGATCATTTGGTGTTTAAGTGGCATGAACCGCAGAGGACGGAGACGTTGGTGGCTATTGGAAAATGGGTGGATGTGCCTTTGTAAACCTATGTACTATATTCGGAACTGTACTTTACTACCTCTTCGCCATCAATTTCAAAAGCCGATATTGTCGTGCATGGGAATGAACGGGTTCATAGCTCCTTTGCACCCCTAGAGTAAGGTTAGCATTCTATACAAAGCAGGATACCTAGACGTATTGAAAAACTTGACAAAAGGTTGAAAAATTGAAGTGTGGGCTGTCAGGTTGTGAAACACGTGATATACACGTTATCGCGACGCGACGCGGCACATCCGCCGATTCCTTCCACAAGAGTATTGTCAGACAACACATTGGCCATCATAAGCGCATTGTATTTATTAGCCACAATGTCATCAGGGTGAGCAGACAAGCGGATGTACGTGCCCCCATGGAGATGGTACAAGACTTTCTCGCCAGACGATGGGTTAGGGATGTCCTTATCCTTATAATTACCCTTTGTGCCTTGGAGCTTTGAATTTGAGCGGGTCCGGTGTGGCCACTGGCGGTATCCATCTGGGTTTTGAGTTTTTTTTTTTTTTGCTCAGGAAAAGAAGCGTAGCAAATAGCAGGTGGGTCAAGTAAACCCCCCTTAAAGGTTGGTTGCGGTAACGGTAATCGGATGGGTTTTGAGTTTTCCGGTGATGAGGTACGGGGTAGGGTCGACCCAGATTGTATTAATGCCAGGCCCAGGCCCAGGACCACTGGGGGTGATTGCGGTGTGGTTGGGGACTGTGATGAGTGGGCCGGCGCTGGTGTTTTTCTTTTTTTTGCTCAGGAAAAGAAGCGTAGCAAATAGCAGGTGGGTCAAGTAAACCCCCCTTAAAGGTTGGTTGCGGTAACGGTAATCGGCCTTATCGATAGCGACATTGCATCTAGGACACTGCTTTTATAGCTGGGTGTAGGAGCCAACTTGGCCCGGCAATCAGGTGGGGGTTGAAACATGGAGCCGTGTCGTGTGCGTAGGAGGTCACTGAAGCCATCTTGAGGTAGTGCCGTATGTCAGGCTGATGAACATAGGGACGATATGAGTAAAAAGTCAAACATTGACGAACGATAAGAGCACATTTGTATTGATCAATCACTAAATAAGCTAAAAGCAAAGTACAGTAGGCGGAGGACAACTACGACCACCATTGGGCATATGTGTATAGATATACTTTCAAGCAAAGAACAAGAAAATAAAAAGTAAAATGGAGAAACATAGAGGCAAACGCCACATACATTTTCAAGCCTAATGGTCATAAGGCGGTGTACCACCCCCCGCTCCTCCTCCTGCACTCGGCTCCCCATTCCCCATCGGCTCCGCCTTGACCGCCGCATCCACCAAAGCCGACTCTGGCTTGGCAGGAGGCGGGGTCCTCGCCCTGTCCCTGTCCCTCTCTCTATCCTCCCTCCTTCGCCGGCCAGGGGACGAGCTCCTCCTGCTCCGCTGCCTGTCATCACGCGGGGAGCGAGAGCGACGGCGTTCCCTGTCCCTGTCTCTATCTCTGTCCCTGTCATCGCGGCGGGGCTCTCTGTCTCTGTCGCGTCTGGGGGAACGGGAACGGTCTCTACCACCACGGGAACCGCTGTGGGGTGGGGAGGCACGTCGTTCGTAGCGCCAGACGGAGGAGGGTGGATTTTTAGCCCACTGCAGGGGATTAGCATGGGTATAATAAAATAGAGAAAACGCACTTGGATGCTTAGACGAGAGCCTTCAAAGATGCGACCATGCCTAGTAAACAAGTAGTGAGTCTGCCACCAAAAGAGTTGACATCATAACATACATCTCATAATAAGCGTCCTCCGCATCTCTCTGTGAACGAAACTCGACAAATGCATAACTGCTCGGATGAGAGGGGGGGAGGGGTTGATGTGTTGAGCGTCATGGGTTACGTAATCGGCAGGTGAGCGAAAAATTTTGATATGAAATTGAGTGTAACGGCGTGGTCGTTACTGGCAACAGTAGAATGGAGGCGACCATATCGCAAAACGGAAGGCGATGACTCGAATCGGAAATCGAAGGAAAAACGTCGTTCGGGTTCGGGTGCGCGACCTCGAGGTGGGCAAGGCTAGGGGATGGGGGGGTGGATAAGGGAAGAGGTACTTACGGGTTGGTGTTTGCGTGTGGGTTACGTGGAGCAGGAACGTCGCAACGAACGAGGGGGCCGTAGCTGGAGAAGTGTGAGGATTGGAATAGAATAAGAGCAAGCCACTGACCGCTCGAATTCATAGGCAAGGTCGCGTGCACGAGTTGAAGGGTGGAAGCCGCTGACGAAAAGAATGCGAGGCATTGCAGTTGGTTGCAAAGAAAGGCAACGACACTGAACACGAAAATGTCGGGGGTTGTTTGGCTGTGTTGTGATTGTGGCGGACATGTCCAGAAAATAGCAGACAAGTGCTGGTCGCTGGTTGAGGGAGTGATGAACGTCGAAATATATGCTTCACCGCCGCCTGTACTCGACGTCGAAGCTTGTCGAGGCGCTGTTGCATAACACCGGCGCCCCTGTTTACCGCCTCGTTCTTGCTCTGGCCTCTGCTCGAACTGACCTCAACACCGCACTCCACCGTTCCAGCGTGTCTGTCGACGAGTACTACCGCTGGCGACCTCTTCTCCGCGCCCCCAACCTTCCCACTGCCGTTGACTCCCTCGGGCCCGCTGATGCCGCCGCCCTGCCGCCGTGGCTGCTCTTCTACCTGCTCACCTTTAAAGTCAGAACCGGCGCACACGCCTACCCAGCCGCCCATTCGCTCGCTCTCGCTCATCTACGTCCACCATCACCGTTCCCCATTCCCCTCCACGCGCCCCTCGTCATCCTCACTCTTCATGCCCTCGCCCGCTTTGGCCTCGTCGCCCCAGCCCATGCCCTCGTCCACGACCACTTTCTCGCTCTCCCCGCTATTCCCAACCCGCAGCTGCACTTTAACCTTCTCCTCCAAGCCCTCGCCTCACTCCACACATCATCTTTGTCATCGGCTGCCCTTGCGGTTACCATCCTCCGCCGCATGGACGCCCGCCAGCTCAAGCTCACCCACACCACCTACTCTGCCCTCCTCAACGACCGTTTCGTCACTCTCCAACTCACAAAGTATCTCCGCGAGCGCATGGTCCAGGAGCAAGTCGTCCCCACCAAAGAGCACCTCGAGGCATACCTCAGAGTTTTTTCTACTCACGGTGTCATTCACATGGCTCATGCATATCACCGTGCAATACATAAACGCGTTCCCCGCTCCAGTCTCGGCACAGACTCTGCTGATGACCCAAGGCACAGAGCAAACACGCTTCTCATGGCTGCACACGACGATAGAGCTAGTGCTTTTGCCTTTCTACGTGATCTACTCGACGAAGACAAGCCTAAACTACCATCCACCTTTATATCTCCCTTTTCCGCCCCAGCACCCAGTCCCCCAACCCCCATCTCCAACGCCTACACTCCCACTTCCACATCAGCCCCTAGTTCACCCCACTTCCCACCCCCAGCACCCACACCCGAGCCCCCACCAGCTAACAACCCCCACCTCGCTCGTGGCACCGACATCTACCTCTACACCGCCGCCCTCTCCGTCGCCTCCCGCGATCTCTCCATCTCCGCCACCCAACTCTCCCACCTCTTCGACACCTACTCCCCCGGTCCTTCCCCTGCCCCCTCCGACCTCCCGTCCCCCTTCTTTTCCCCTCCCCCTCGTCCCCCAATCCGCAAAACAAAACCCCCCCTCAAGCCCCCCTCCAAACCCATCGCCGTCCCCACCACAGCGACCTACACCGTCCTCCTCACTGGCCTCCTCACCCGCGCCTCCCTCTCCCCCTCCCCCTCCTCCCCACACTCCAAAATCCAACGCAACGCCCTCGAACTCGGACTCCACTACTGGTCCATCCTCCAAGACTCTGGTCTTCCCCTCGATAGAAAAGCCATCTCCATCGGTGTACGTATCCTCGCACGTGCAGGCCGCGTCCAACAAGCATGGGATGTACTAGAGCGATACGCTGGGCACCCGACAGATTCCTCAAAGCTAACAGCTATAACTCTCAACGCCATCCTCACCGCCCTCCTCCGAGCCGGCCGCCCAGACATTGTTTTCGCTCTCTGGGATGCCATGCAGCCTCTCTATGGTGTCAGCCCCGACGGGACAGCCCTCAGCCTTGTCCTCATCGCGGGGAGGATGGCCATGCGCATGGACGGGGGCACCTGGAGGGGAGTTGTCGCTAGAGCTTTTCCGCCCAGTCCGGATACAGATGGCCTATCACCACCACCAAACGACCGCCCCGCCCACGCAGCCCGCATCTCATCCCTCCTTACCGCACCCTACGCCCCTGGGCACCTCTGGCACGGCCGTCTCCCCTGGGACCACGCCATGCTCCTCTTCCAACAAGCCCTCTTCGGCTCGCTCGCAGCCTCGCCCACAAAGCTCCACGCCCTCCTGGACCTCGAACCACCCGCGAGGGCAAGCAGACTCGTCCCCCCCAGTGAGGAAGGGCTCTTCGGCGGTGGCGGTATCGTGGGGAGCCTAGTAGTAGGCTTACCCCCCTGGCGAGCAGAAGCAGTCAAGGACACATGGGCTACTGGGCGTGCCGTGGGTGTCAGGGAACTAGTGAGGGTCGTCTCTCCTTCGACATACACAACCCATCACCCGGCCGCCCTCCCCACCAACTCCTCCTTCCTCGCCTACATCCTCCTCCTCGGGCTCACAGGCCGCTCAACCGAGATCGCACGCGTCCTCGCCTGGATGCGCTCCGTCGGGGTCTCTCCCGGGCGAGGGGCACTCGGTGTGGCATGTGTCCTCTGGGCAGAGGTATGTGTCGGGGGCAGGCCCGAGATGTTTCGGCGGCGGAGGGAGGTAAATGAAAATGGTGGGTCTGGAGAAGGAGATAACGACAGTACACCCAAGCCCTCCTGGCTCCGCGGTACCCTCGCAAAATTCAGCGTCCCCACCCCCCGCGTCGGCACCCCGGAGAAGGAGGGCATGGCGGAGCTGGAGACGTGGCTCATCGAGTGGGTGGGGGTGAAGCGCATGCCGGGGCCGAGGCTGCTTGCTGCGTGGGCGAGGAATATATCGATGATGAGGGAGGGGATGGGTGTCGATGGGGTTGAAGAAGATGAAGTGGACGTGGAGGGGGAGGGGGAGGGGGATCGGGAAGAGCAATCACTGGGAGAGGAGAAGCTAGATGGTTGAGAATTTACTAATCAAGGTTGTAATGTACTATATGGAAGGTCTTGTCATTAAATATTTTTTGATAAATAGTCGCACCAATGGCAACCAAGTTTAAATTTGGCTATAAAATATTAGGAGGAGCAACCACTGGGTGAGGAAAAGTTAGATGGTTGAGATTCTATTAGTTGAGTTTGTAGAGAGAGATTTTGCTATGAAATAGTATTTTTCAATAATAAAGAATTGCACTGTCTCATCAAGGAAAATGTGTGAATTATACATTTGGATCATTTACCACTGCTACAAACTCTGCAATACTTGTACACTATGATCCAGTTAAGATCCTACCCACCAGGAGACCAGCCCTGCTTAGTGTTCTGCACTGTCTGTGACTCTGCATGGCAGTAGAAGACATGTAATTATCTCCATGATTGAAGTGCAATAAAAATTATACATACCATCAATCTCTGCTTTCTGCTTTGCTTCTGCTGTGCCTGCCAGGCTACCAATCTGCATGAGAGGCATCTTCCCATATATCAACATGGTCTTCAGCACCATTGTCATCAGTCCTGATGGAAAGGTATTCCAGATGGTGGTGCCACTTTTCAACTGCTTGGATATACTGCATTGGATAGTTAACACTCAGCCAAGTCTTGTTCAAAGTCAGCCAATCAAGAACAGCTTTGGCCTTATTACAGTCCATAATCCTGGACATTTGCCGCAGCTCATAAATTGAGGTGGCACTAGGATACAAGTCTTTGAGGCTGTCATGAACATTCTGGGGAAGCAGTGACTGGT
>JABCKU010008447.1:0-13165 GCA_018221655.1 Myochromella boudieri
TCATCATGAGGTAGAAGGGAAGTACAAGCTACGTTTACCCACCGTTGAAATCAGTAGGCATATGAACGGGCCCCAACACATCTGCAACGTTCAAGTGATTATCAGATAGAACTCTGAGACCCCTGCCGCTCCATAAGAGAATATCTTGCATCCGAGGGTTACATCCCGTGTCGTGGCCCATCTGTCGAGAGCTGAGCTCGACCCAACATACATCAGATGAAGTACTAAAACGACGCTAGCGCATCGAGCTTGCGATTTGCTTGAATGCTTGAAGTTAGTAGCCGGAGTGTTCGACGAACTTGTATAAACACACGTTGTGTAAACCTATGAACGCCGTTGAGTTGGAGATAAGTCCGTCAAAGCGGTCAGTGCAGATTCATTGGTGTCATGATGGAGTAGAAGGGAAGTACAAGTCAATTTTTACTCACAGTTGAAGTTGTTAGGCATGCGGACAGGCCCCATCGTATCTTTAACGTTTAAGTGATTGTCAGATAGAATGTAAACAAGCCCATGGAACAGTCAGTTATCGTCGCTTCCAATAAGTGTAACGGATTCGAGGTCAAGGAACACGGCAGATCTGTTAACGGTTGAGGGCTCAGGTGAGTTGAGGACATATTCAAGTTGCGGCAGCAGATGATAGAAAGATAGAGAGCAGAGCCCCGGTCCGGGCGGACTTAGAACCGTGTAAAGGTGGGAATTCTGAACCAAATTCGTCGTTGGGCTCAACAACGACACAGATTGACGATCGACACTATCCAAGGCCCAAATGCGACTCTCGACCAATTAGTGGTACACTTGACATCGATCCTCTCTTTTGTGCACTTTCGTCTCCAGCTACACACCAAATATCATCACACGCGATGCAAGAACTTTACTCCCAACGTCCACCCCACCATCGCCTGCAGCAGCGAGCCCCCGCCAAACAAGGCAAGCCAGTACGAACCAAACTTCAAAATGAGGTATATTTCTCTCTCTTTACATTTAAATTCGTTCTCAAAGGTGTAGTAGTGAACCGCCCTCTAGTATACGGGTATGGTACATTTTGGTGGGCATCGACCGAGGGCCTCACAACTAGTATGTTTCCAGTTTCCAACGGTGCGTTTTCTTGCTCTCTCGCGCATGGCATATGGCAGGAATTGATGTTATGTTGTTCTCGATCAGGTCCGTCCTGTAACAACGGGTACATGGCCACGCCTTTCTCTAAACCCTTTTACCACTGCCTTCCTTCTGACGCATCACCCAGCGCAGTCCCTCGCCCGAATTCATCTAGTCCCAAATACAGTCTTGATCGTTATCTGTACTTTTGAAGCCAAAATTGTTGTCACCGTCAAGTTTGCTCCCCCTCACCACAAGCTACATGAAGAACCCGCCTCATTTTACGTGGCATCCCTCCTTCCTCCTTCCTCCTCCCTTTTCTCGATCCCCACCGGAATCTTAACTAACTCCTACCAAAGTTCCACTCCTAGACGTTCCTTCCACGCATGTCTACATGAACCGCACTCCCACTGTATCCCGGCCCCAAGTTTATCCCAGCCATCGTACGCTGTAGTGCAGCAGCAGCAGAACCTACACCCCCACCAGCGGTAATAGCAACAACAAACCACTTTATCTACACCGATATTGCTTCGAGCGGGCCTGTGTAGACATGGACCTCGACATGTCAAGAAATAGCACCAGTGCTTCCTCAAAGTCGAACGAGAAGAACGACACTCCGCACGCCAAGTCCGTGCATACACCCCTCCCGGATCGAAAGGTTCTCCTTCTGCGATGCGGACTCGATCTTCTTATTTCACCTGCTATTCCGCTCTCCCCCAACTCCCTCGTATCGTCCGGCTCCAACAAGGCCGATATCCACATACGCCGCGAAGAATGGAGGGTATTGGTGCCAGTGTTGGTGCCAGTGCTAGCCCGAGTCCGTCCTTGGCCCTTGTATGTAGGCTGTTGATATGGGCCACGTGGTGCACCTGGGTCGCACGATGGCTGAGCTGAATATGGCGGTTTAACCTATGGCGGTAGTCCCTTCCCCCGCCTGTATTGCTGCTGCATTGCCCCAGGTATCGTCCTAAACCTGAGTCGACGATTAGGGGGAGCCCGCGTGTGCTCTACCAGCACTCGTACCTCGGATACAGTCTCATACAGACCCGAGAGCGTGTTAGTTACTTCGTTGATTGATATCGAGTTTCAGGCACGTGGAGTCGCTTTCGAAAAGTTGCAGACTACGCATTGTGAAACTGTGCCGAAGATGCTCCGGCCCCCCAAGTCCAGCACGGCCGTCGCACGTCCTAGCTCACTAGCGACCAACGGTAAAATTCTACCCCAACAACAGAGGAAAGGCACATCAGTACCCCCTTTGGTGCCGTATGGCTGGTGGGAATCCAATGAATGGGAGAGCGGCACGACCTTTGTAATCGCAATGTGTATACACCCCTCCCTGCTCGCGATATTCTGCTTTTGCTGTCTGGGTCTCACCCTCTTCCAACCGCTCCTCCCTCATTGTTGACTTCTCGGCCTTCTCTGACTCCAGCAGTACCAAAAGCAACATCAACACGACACTATTTCGTTGCTTGGTATCGGGTTTACATGCACGCGGAGTGGGTTTCAAACGGCTGTAGACCCGTGTATTGCGAGGGTGTGTCGGAGATGGCCCCAGTCCCCAAGCCTAGTACAGCCCATCGTACGCTGCGGGTCACCAGCGCAAATGGTGAATTTCCCCTCCAATGATATGAGAACGGCGCACCTCCAACGACACCAACAGCCACGAATCCGATTCACACCTATGTTGCTTCCAGCACACTATTGGGTGCGCTATCGCTGGTGCTGATTCAGTATCGAGCGGCACGCCCTCCGCGCCCGCAATGCGCATGCATACCTCCCTGCTCAAAATGTTCTATTTCAGCGCTCCTGAATCTACCTCCTCCAATTGTTCTTCCTCGCTCCTTCGAGGCCTTCATCTTCATCGACCAACACCAACGGCTTTCAACCTCCGCATAGAGGAGGTAGAGGGTACCCGCCTACATAATGGCCTGGCCTCCTAATACTGCCATGTCGCCCGTAACAGCGACTGCACCAAATGGCCAAGGATAAGGCACAACTGCCGTGAAGAGGAAAGGGGGAGAGGCGAACGTGGCGCATTTTGGGTGGCTACCAAGCATGGGCACGCTGGGCAGATGTGGAGGAAAGACGGGGCCTGGCAGCAGGGCAGACATTGGTGTTTTGGCTGGCCTTAGCCTTCAGACAACAAGAGCGAGTGCTTACGAGTAATTACGAAGGCTGCTGCGTAGTCGTGTTATATCGAAGTTCATTTATAGAGAGAGATATCTACAAGAATGAATTTCAAAGAACCATTGGATGATGCGTCGAGATATCTGACAAACTACAAGATGAGCCAAGTCATGCATGCAAGTTCTCCCAGCTGCTCATCCATCGTTGTCCGTCGTCATCCTATCTACAGTAGTGCAGCTACTCAGCTACATCCCATACTCCTCTAGATAGCAACAGCCCACTACTCGAAACACCAACCTGCTTTCAGCCAGCTATCGAGTTCGCGATGCCAAACTTTGAAAATCAAATATGTGGCGAAAATCTGTGGCGAGGACTACTAGTTCCTGCCTTGCTGCTCATCGGTCCCAAGCCCACGCCAGAGTTATTAGCATCGTTGACACCGGAACTGGTGTTCGACACACATAGAACCCCAGTACGCCCTTCGACGACGTACACCAAGCAGTTCTTGTTGTCATGATTGAAGTCGTGCTTTGGTCCTCGATAATGCGTAGTCTGGTGGTGGTGGACATGCTGGATGACAGCGGAGGCGATGTATAGGGAGGTGTATGTGAGACAGCGCGTAGTTGACCTGATGAGTAGTCAGGCGGGCTTGCAAATTTCAGTCAGGAAGAGGGAGAGACTTACAGAGGCGGTGGTGATAATGACACTGTGGTGTGGAGGTGTGTACTTGATGAAGGTGAGAGCGTCAACCACAGGAGTGCGTGAGCGGGCCTTTTAAGCTATGGACGATGGACGACGGTGGTACTGCTATTACTGTTGTATAATAGCAGCCAGAGCTAGAATCGATGGGAAGGCGTGCGGCGTGGTCACCAGAGGAGTTATCATTACGCTGGACTGGCTCAAGGGAGGTACGACCTTAGTTCGTGATATACGATGCTCGCAGGAGATGCCCTCGAAGAGTGGTGTGGGGCGGGGAAGTGAGCGGAACTTGTACTGAACTTGTCTGCCCTTTAGGCCTCAGTGGTTGGTCTTGCAGGAAGGTTTAAGGGGGCTCATACTTGGCAGTGGACACGCTGGCAGGAGCTGGTGAGGGGATAGTAGATACTCGTTATTAAGCCTACTGGCCACCGTGATCGACGTCAACGTGAAAGTGGACCATAGTGGATCGTGATCCTGTGGGCTAGCTGAGTTGTGTTTTCTACAAACATAGGTGGAGTCAGTTGAATGCACAGAAGAGACGAGACGAGAGGTACCTTGCTGTACCTCGACTAGACGCATCGGAGCCGTGTCAAAGGCAGTGGCCGATGACGGCGACCTCAAGGACTCTGTCTAATCTTTGTCGTTGTTGAGCGTGACGTCAAAAACAGTCGAAAATCCCCACGCACCCTTCAAAGAGTCCGTCCAAACTGGATCCGCTCCCCCCAGTGGATAATAGCAGTCCGTCCCCTTTAGGGCCAGTCTTCACCACACCTTACTCGTTGGGGCTCACAACCTCAGATACTGTCTAATCCTTTCAATATCGCATCGTCCTTAGCCCGTGAACGAGGCAATGAAGGCGTACGCCATAGATACGGTAGGAGTAGCACTATGTGGCTGCGACGGTCTTCTTTGTTCCAACGGCCTCCCGCATAGTGATGCAAACTTAAACAATAATACTACTAGTAGCAGCACCATGGTCGGCCGAGCAGGAGCCTGATTTTATCCTGACATCCACACGTGGTTAACGTTAGTCTCAAGAAGGACATCATGATTCCAAAGTTCCAACAACCAACCAAAAGCGACCATGTCTGTACTCCAAGCCCACAAGACCACCCAACCAGCCGCTCGCTCCACAACACGATGCTAATGAACTAGATTTAGGATGAGGATGCTCCGATCGGAGAAATCCTCCTCCCCCAAGGCGCTGTTCGTAAACATTAATAGTAAATGAAGCGGGGTAGACGGGATGGACGCCTCGAACCGCCGCTTCACGACACAAGTTGGGCTGCCAGCTGTACGTGATTCCTCATGTGCGCATTTGTGCATGTGTTCAGTTCATCTACGTGGCGCGCGACTAGGGTACTTTTTACGAGATGCCGTGAATGCCATGCCGCAATTTAATCCGAGCCGTTTACTATTAGCATTACCTCAACCCGAGGTTACCGTGAACGCCTTAATTCATAGTGCAACCTATGAACGGTATAAATACGAGGCCCAGTCTGTATGAGACGTATCATCAGCAAACTTCGAGGCCCCAAAACTCAGCTGCTAAATCCTAAAATGCGCGCTTTCACCCTCTATCTTATGGTTCTCGTTATCGCCGTCTCAGCCCAAGTAAACAAGCCCCCTAAATGTGATTGTGTGAGTCTTGCATTATTGTTACTACCCAGGAACGACGAATAAGTTGTTAATATCTGTGTCATGTAGTACACTGACTGTGATGTGAGTGTTCCGTGAGGTGCATTGAATCGATCTCTTCGGCCTCTGACGACTGCGAATGCTATGAAGACCGACATTGTTGGGGCCTGTAGTAATTACGATGCGGCCTGCGATTACAACAGCTGCTGTGCGTACTGCGGTTGCGGTGCGTGTGGGGTATGTCTTTACTAGGTTGTATAGCCAACTTGCGGCTAACGAAAATACTTCATAGTAAAAAGATCTATGTTAGACAAAGATAGACGTTGAATTTAGGATGATTCATACATAGTATGGTGGAGATAGGGACATACTTGTATTCAAGTTCAATCCTATTATGAACCTTACGTTTTTAAACAAGTATTCGGTTAGCGTGCTTCCAGTTCCCTCCTCCCTTTCCATGCTCTCAACCCCAAGTTCAATGATAAACTGACGGCCACAGTCAGGGCTACATCTCCGCGTTTGAGCTCCACGTCCGCTGCGCCCGCCATATCTTCCCTGTGACCTCGATTTCACCAAGCGGTCGCTTCGTACTCCTCTCAGAGGTCGCTCCCTTCCCACCTTCCTACTACTGTCATGGTCATTGTGTCCGTATTCTGGGTTGCAAGTATTGGTGTCACGGTAAGAGGTGTTGGTAGGAGGCGCCGGTATGAAATGAGGTGGCGGTGGTGGACGGGGAGGAGGAAGAGAACGAGGCAAAGACTGGAGCTTCGGGCTGTATGCGCACAACAGAAGGAGGCTGGTCTTTCTGATTCTGGCTTTCTTTCGGTCGCCTGTTGGTAATGGCGGTGGATGGAGCAGGGGAGGAGAGTCGAAGACGGGTGGTAGCATCAGGTTTTCTTGTGATCATTCTCGTCATCCCTCGGTGCACAGATTTCGTTCCTGTAGTGTACACCTCCGTCACAAAACAGCCCCGAGTGGCAGGATAGGGACGGCCTACCGCCATGCGTCTCGGCTATGTCAGCGTGAACATAGTGTTCGATACCATGTCTTGGCTGCGCTAAAGAGAGATGAGGGTGGATCTATTCGGGCTCGGGGGTGATGGTGGTACGACGCCCAAGGAGAAAAGGATGCGAGTGGGGGCTGTCTCGTTTGTAAGCGCCAGGGCCGTTGGCGTTGTTGGGACCTGGAGTGGCGTTCGATACACATAGAGCACCAATATGTGCTTTAATGGCGTGTACGGAGCAGTTCCCGACATTTATGCTGATGTCGTTGGGTTTGGAGTTAGGCTGTAGTCCTCGACAACGTGTTGGCAAAGGCGGTGGTGGAAATGTTATATGACGGCGGAGGCGTGGTATGGGGAGGTGTATGTGAGATACCATGTAGTTGGTCTGGTGAGTAGTTAGTTTCGCTTGAAGATTTCAATCAGGAATAAAAAAAGACTTACAAGAGTAGTCGTATGAAGTCGTGTATACCGAGGCGTGGGCTCATCGAAGGCGAGAGCGTTGACTTTAGAGGCGCATAAGCAGGTCTTGCAAGCTGCGGACGGCGGATGATGGGGATGCTTTTGTTGCGTAATGTAAACTGGGCTGCACCTGTCAATCTGCGAGATCTCGGAGGCGTCGGGGAAAAATCAAGTGAACAAGGGGGTGCACGTCATGGTCACAAGGCTCACATGCCACGACAACGAGGCTTGGGGGCAGGCCCAAGCGAAGCGAACCATTCGCTCGTCATGTGTAGTGTGTGAGAGAGATTCCATCTGAAGATTCAAGAACGGTGAGGTACGAGCATCGATTGAAAGGAGCGATCTGCTCTGGGAGCCGCTGGGTTTGTGGAATCGGGAGGTTATGCAGACTGCCTATGCTTGACCATGGATACGGAAATCTGCGCGGAGGTACCGGGTGCCACCGCTGCCGAGTTGTTCTTGTCGAGGTAGACTAGCCAGATTGCGTCTTGGTATGATTCTACAACCACTGACGTCAGTTAGATATACGGAAGAAACGACTCGAGCACATACCTTGACTGGGGGTCGTATCTAGAGCCCCGTGGGTGCAAGGTTTGTGAAAGGTGGTGGTTGATTCGGATGATGATACCCGGAGTCCGCCCAAACTGGATGGTAATTCGTCCTCTTCATTAGGCCTCAGCCATCGGTCATTGGGATTCGCAACCACATACAGTCTCGAATTCTCGAAATGTAGCGTCGCCCCTAACTCGCCAACGAAGATCCCCATACTGATGGGGGGTTAGATGATAGGGATTGTGACGAAGCCCACTGGTATATGTGGTGGCAATGGAGAGGTTGTTGGCGCTGGAGAGAAGGGGACAGAAGGAGGAAATGTTTAGTGGGGCTGTTGATGCCTAGAGGTGAGTAAGTATGGGGAACAGGTGAGTGGTCCAGAGGGAGGACGACGATAGACGAGACTGTTTGGCAAAGTTGCCAAGACGTTGGTCCCAGAAACGGGGACGGGCGCGCTGGCTGTTGGGAGTGGATTAAGGTTGGGATCAGGGCATGATTGGAGGTTGAGGTTGTTAGAGTTTAGATCAGGGTCGTGCATTGACTCATTTTGTAATTCAACAGGAATCATGACATCCGTCGTTCTCAGGGGTTCGTTATTGCAGGTTTCTTCTGTATAACATTCGATATAGCACTTCACAACTCGTAGACACAGGACCTGGCTGTCCAAAGCCCAACACCGCCCAGAACCTCCGCTCTCCCTTCTTTGTGGCGGTCGTGTACTATCCAATAGGCCGAGGGACATGCGGGTCTAGGGAAGTACTCGGAGGTCTCGTGTGAGGCAGAAGTGGTATATCGTTGGACATAATGCATCTGCACTGGCCGATAGTTGGGCTCGTCGTGGGGGCTGAACCAACTGACGCCAAGTACCGGACGCTACCCCTCTCCTCCTCGCGACAGTTATTAGCGGTTGTGCTCTTGCTGGAATCAAAAGGAAAGGAGGGGTTGAAGTAGACCGGGAGAGGAAGGGATCCAGTCTGGATCGCGGGAGGACACCTTGAACGGGGGAGTGTGTATGTGCATTGGCGGTCTAAGAAACTGGGGTGGCGGTTTCTTTCGATCCCGAGTCTGCATTGGCACTAGCATTCAATGCGTAAGGCTAGAGCTACAAAGGCGTGCACTGACACTATGGACGGAGCTGGTTGGAGGTGCGAGTCCCGTCCACTTGTCTTTGGCCGTAGGCGGGGCGCAGAATTGTCATTGTTGGTAGTACGACAGGGAGTGCGATGACTGGACTCGAGGGCTGAGCTACGGCGGAAGTGAGGAGTAAATAGGTGCCCTTGAGGGGCGGCCTGCAGATAGGAGTTATTGATTGAATATTCTAGTTGAAGGAAAGGCAACGGGTAGGAACGTACCAGCGAGGTGGATGTCGTGAGTTTGAGACTATACTCACCGTTTTCCAGCACCAACCCAGCACGGCCTGCATCGAGAAAACTATAAATTCATCAGCTTGGTTCTCAAAGTTTATTGGGTATCGAAACACACCATTCAAAAGTTAAAACGCGTTCATCGCGGGGTCCTGAGTCCATGCCCACCTGTGACCAGCGTGCTCAATATCATACCTCCAAAGGTGTTATATAACATGCGGGCGGTCGGTTCGCTGACACTTTTGTCAGAGGAAATATTGACTAGAGGGCCGAGTAAAGACATAGTGGACATATAATCTTGAAGCTTGAAGCCCGAAGCTTTGAAGTCAAGTGAGTGGTTTGGCGAGAATGGGGGCTCATGCAGACCCATTCAAGTCTGGCTGCGGGGATTGCTACTGTTGGCGCTTGTGGGGCGGATGTGAGTGCTAGTGGTGGTACTACTCAGGTGGGCATCCTCTGGTAACAATAATAATAATATCACTGATATAGCCGGAACGATGTCGTCGTCCGCGTCACGGTTGTATTGAGTGGGCCAAATCACGCCACGTTCTTTGATCACATGTGATGACGACTGCGGGTAGAGACGACGGCTCGGAGGTGCATATAATTTATAAAGGAAGGGAAGCCCGATGTCAAGCATAAAACTTGGCGGAGGAAAGGCGATGATGGTTGTTGAGCACGATGACGAAGATTCCCACGTTCATGCGGTTCTGAGTCCGCCCAAACTTGAGTCTGGTCTCTTCATCCTTCTATCATCTGCTGTCTCAACGCGCCCTCAACTCAATTGCCGGGAGACGCACCTTCGGATGGCAAGGGCTATATCACACACCGCAGTTTTCTCTCCACCCGGTATCACATTTATGGGAAGCCAGGTACTAAATGATTGCCAATTTTTGGTATTTGGTACCAGATAACACTCAAAAGTTTTAGATGCACAGGGGCCTCGTTCGTATGCCTACTGACTCCAACAGTGAGAAGAAATGGTCTCTACTTCCCGTCTATCTCATGATGCAGGAAACTGACGCTCCGACAGAGTTATCGTCCTCTCAATTGTTCTTAGGTTCACATCATTAGAGACACGCTTATACTGGTTCGTCGAGCACTTTGGTTACTAGCCTCTAGTCTTAAAATAATTTGCAAGCTCAGTACCCTAGTGTTGCATACTACATCGTCAGATGTACGATGAATCAAGCTCCGATTTCGACAGAAGGCCCGTGTTGTCAACAGGGGTGCTCAGATGTACGACGACTATGATATCTGTCGCTTTTCATTGTGAGCTGCAGGGCTTTCGGGTGCATGTTGATCATTGAAGATTGGCCTTTGAGCACCTGGGGTGAATATTCCTTCTTTTCGCTGATGATCTCCCCTACCGTATAACCACTGCTGGGCATCATGTAGCAATATCCGTTGCCACACGGCGTTCCAGCCTCGAGCAGGAAGCGCGGTTGAGGTGTGGGAGCAACTCGGTGTTTTTGACCGTCCAAGTAACCGTCTCCTCTTCATCGTTTCAACTTATTTCTGCTTAGTTCACATGATAAAGCATCCCCTGCCAGAAGGCCGAATTAGGAGTGTGGCAAATACTTTACTTCCCGAGATCCGCCTGGTTGCCGCATGTTGAGTTCGAAGGGCCTTCGATGATATCAAAATATCCTTGAAACGATTCTTGTTTTATAATACTAGTACTCCACCACACGCGTTGAAGCACGGGTGAATACCGCGATCGAATGGCGGTCAAAACTAAGCATCAGAATTGCCTGACGTCCCTCGTCAAGCTACGGCTTCGCATTGGAACCTTCAATGGTTTATCAGAGCTGAGTCCCCTGCCATTCAGCTCCGGATTGTATTGTGCACGGATGGGTTTGCATCACCCGCCTCACCTAAGCAACCAGGCGTAGTTGAGATCAACATTCTTGGAGTTCTCCTTTTCATGCTAAAGAGTGCCATGATCTACTAAAAGATGGTAGTCGTGAGCACGCTCACCTAGACGATAAGGCATTCCACAAATTATCACGTTGCCACTGTACAATGTTCTTCAGTATAAATGGTGCAGCTCTCCACTGCAGCCGTTGAACTGCACCATACTTGACATCAATCCCCAATGACTCCCAGAGAGCGTGTATTTTTCCAACATTTTGGGGTGGCACTGGGTGAAAATCTTCTAATTGTGGTGCTTGTCACTCTCTCCTTAGGTATGGCAATCTTTCATCAGCTGTGTGATTTTTTAAAAATATCTTTACAGGCATTGCAACCGGACTCTTCACCACTTGGTGTTACCTAACCCTGTGAGTTTTCCAAAATCCACCAGAGATCCTATTCATGTTTGGTACTGCAGAGGACAATGGTTTAGCACACCACAAAGAAAGGTCATGGTTGCAACACTGGTGGTAACTTATGTGCTCCATGTTGCTGGAACTTTCAGTCATGTTTTAGTTCTGAAAGAGCAAATCAGAGGGGCTTTAATTAGCCATGCTTCAGGGGGGACAATAAATCAAGCCACAGTGCCTTATTTCATTCTACAGATATGGACTCAACAAATTCAGGTACAAGTGCTGATGACAGCCACTAGCAGTGAAATACTGAGATAACAACATAGTTAGTCATTAATGACTGCATTGTGGTCTGGCGAGCATGGGTCCTCTACCCTGACCAGAAGTGGGCAAGGCTTGGGCCATGTTTCCTAGTCATGGTAACCATTGGTATGTTCATTCATATTTCTGCAGAACTAGATGGTCATCTTCTCATATTGTGTAGGGCTTGTTTTACCATTCTTAGTTCTCAGCAGCAATCCTACCACTGAAATAACAAATTCAACTGGTGCTGTGACATTATCAGCTATTCTTGATAACACAGCAGTGTGCTTATCATTTATTACAAACTTGGTTGCCACTCTCCTGGTTCTTCATAAACTTAGGTGTGGTATGTTTTTATCACTTTTGCATTGCTGAGCCATCATCCAGAGGTCAATATTTTGGACAAAGAAGACAAATGGCACGTGGACAGCAAATACTGCATGTACTTGTGGAGTCTGGTTTTGTATTCTGTACTTTCCAGTTTGTGTTTTATTTTGTGCCTTACTATTTGAGTGTTCATATAGTAATTTCTATTGTAGGCTCTAGTGGTTGCTATGCAATTTGTGCCCGTATCATCACTTACTGCTGAAACTGCCATATCTGCCATTGATGCATGTTTCTTGAGTTCTACAGTATGTAAACCATTATCACACTGTCTGATTCAATCTGACATTTTGATCAACCAGCCTTTATTTCCCTTTGTGGTTCTTCTCATTATTCATCCTGATGAAAACCAATCCAGTTTTGATTCAGCCCCTTTGCAGGATATTGCCCTTAGACTTGACATTGAACATGGACTAGATGGTTCCACTGCAGAACCCCTGGCAGTGCCAAAGAATCCAGACACAAACATTTCAGCAGGCATGGTTGTCGATATTCATCAAGACCCAGTGCCGGTGGCTGGCTCATCACATTCTTGGAATGTGCAATTGATTACAAGAGCAAGGTCTGCACCCTTCTAGGTAACCTTTCAGCTCTCAGTGGTGCCCTCACATGGATTAGTTAAGCCTTCCCCAGTCATTCCCAGCTGCATCAAGGGTGGATTTTCTTTTTTCTCCAGTATATAAAATTATACAAAGATACACTGCTACTCACTTCCAATACTTATATATCTTGAACATAAAAGTTTAGAAATATGTTTTCCAGTTCTTTTTCATAAATAGGTCAAGATGTAGGCACATCTGATTAATTACTATATTACAACTCATTCTTTCTTATGAGGATTAGCAATGCCAAAGTTCAGCCCAAAACCACGGATCAAACTCCAGAGGGCATGTCTGAAATGAGAAGCCTGGCAAAATGTCTGGCAGGTAATTTGGTCCACCAACTGACCACCTATCAGCCAGCGTCGCCAATGTCAACAATGGCAAGATGGGTCTTACTCAGCTGTTACAGCCATTCAAAGGCCACTGTAAGGGCAACTCCCTGCTCCTCCCTGCTCCCTGCTCCCTGCTCACTTTCCTGCTCGCCTCCCTGCTTACCTAATTGTTCCCCGCACGATTCCCCCATTCAAGCGGCCTACATTCCTTTGTCCATATTACCTTTCTTACTAGATTCATTATACTTCCACACTCATTTCTTTTCATCACCGTACATAGTGTTTCATCGTCCCTGACCATGCAGCCTCCCCTAAAGTAGACTAGAGTATATAATCCTCA
>JABCKU010008449.1:0-13095 GCA_018221655.1 Myochromella boudieri
GCGTTTTCGTCCGGCCACTTGCCGGCCACTGTTATTTACTGGCAAAGTCCAAACTCTTATTTGCGATTACATAAGACATGTCACTACATCACGTGCCATGCTTCTGTAACGATCGCGTGTTTTCAAGTTTGTGACCTTACGATATGTTAATATCGTTCAATTCAACAAGTTCTACCACCACGAACCAGAGTTCTACATCGCGCACCTTCCTTTCATCCAAAACACGCTTACATGGAGAAAGTCATCAGTGAGCTTAACCTCTTGATGAAGTGGAACCCTCCTCCTCGGACTCTAGCCCCAAATGCACCTGAATTGTGTCCTAGACTCACACCGACTACCATGACATTCTATGACAAACATCTAGACGAGAGGCTTTCGCTGAAAAAAGTCAAGATACTCAAGTATCTGCACGCACCTATTTCGCTAGCTGTGAATTTTACTGTACGAAATTTCACGGACAAGAAGTTAACTGTACCGCCAAGAGATCCTCGTGACTTATTTCCGTCAGAGGTCATTCGTGAAGGCAAAGAGTATCGGAAGCCGCTCATAGATGCCGAAAATGTTGCTCAGGCATACAAAGAGACGACAGCATTTTATGCTCGTGTTGTAGCCTCTACTTTCCTCTTTCACCTCCGCGCCCGTGGCTGGTATTCCGCTGTAGGATGGAGCCGCGACACGGGAGCTGGCAGGGGATACTCCGCCTATACCGAGGAGTATTCCCTCCACATACACAATCCGGAGTTGATGTCGGCTAATGTAAAAGTAGCCCTGGATGAAGATACACTCGACACGTTGCAGCGATTACATGTCAAACATAATACCCTGGCTCATTGGTACATTTTTGCCATGTCCGCCGAATCCGAAGAATTATTCAAGGCAATGGACGAATTCATCTCCACTGAGGAATTTACTTACAAGCGCTGCCAAATTCAAGGGTACCCATCGCCGGGGGAGATCCCTTTGGGTGTGTCCCAGCTTGATGCCTTGACTACAGGCTGGGGTAACCCGCAATCATCACTCCTTTCTGAATTAGCTTCTTCCGTCCCATCGGAGTTGACTGCCGTTAAAGATGCGCAGGTAGAAAAGAGCCCAGTGCTACGCCGGAGTACTCGAGTAACTCGGATAGGGGAAAAGGTTCATAAACCTTCAAAAACAGTAGCACCAAACAATGCTGATGCTAATCCATGGCCCATACTTACTTTACCATCTTCGGATGTACATGCCGAACCATCAATGGAACTTTTCATTCAGCGAGTAAGTAACTGTTAAACATATTGTATACAATAACTAACTTTGTGTAGGCGTGGGCTGATTCTGTGGAACACAATACAACGTTCATTATTTTTCACTGCGGAAACTTTGAAAGGATTGGAATTCGTCATCGCGCCAGTCAAACCCTATTTCTGTCCGACCTTATTGACATACCTCATTGCAAAGAACCCTACTATGGAAGAATCCAAGTCGGGCTATACATATCCATTCTACATGATGCAATTGATCGATTGCAACAACAACGCAAAAAAGAAGATACCCCTCCACCTAACAAACGCAAAAGGCAACGTACTACTGAAACGGTGCACCCGAACAAGCGACCAAGAACAAGGGCAACTGTACTAGCAGAACGTAAGGCCAGGGAAGAACGGGAGCGGAACTATAAGGTAGTAATTCCTTGGTCATAGCTCAACAAAGTATTGAAATCATCAATCCTCTTATCCAGATCGTGACGAAAGAACTTGCGGGACGCCCGCTGGCATTACTCGAATTCCGTTGTGGGATATACAACTCTCCTACCCCAGCATCCTTCATTCGTTTAAATCACGCCCCAAAAGTCAATTACATGCCCCAGGAGTACATCCCAACCATCATCACTTCACGGATTACCGCTGGCGCAACTGGTGTAGGCTATCGGGCATATGTACAACTCCCAACATCTGATGGAAGTCTTCGAAGACTCGGTGTCGTGGTCAAGCTGGCTTTCAAACCGGAGCAAGTGGAACGGCTACGGCACGAATTTTCTGTCTACCAACACCTCGTGACTGGTGGGGTTATCGAGGGAATACCATTCATTTTCGGCATCTTCAAAGACATAGAAACGGAGACTACGGCGTTGATAATGACTGACATGGGTACATCTCTCAGGAAGCTGCTACCAGATACCAAGTGTTATGCGACCAGTATCTCCAATCCTGCCAAGTAAGGCTTATCATTTTCCCCCGTGTTACTTGCGTTAACATTATTCATAGGGCGGTCTACCTTCGAATATTGCGCTCCATACACGCGGCTGGCGTCCGTCACCGAGATGTCAGGCCTGAGAATCTAACGCTTACCAATGACGATGAAGTCGGGATCATCGACTTTGATATAGCGAAACTGGATCCCAGCGAAGGTGCTAAAAGACGTGAAATAACACATATGACTGAGCTATTGAATGGCTCTTATCATGCTCCTAATGGGTACCCCAGTCTAGCAACTACTCCTGGTGAATACGGAGACTAGTGTACCCTTTCTCACTCAGATAGTAAGCCTCCTTCGACAACTTATCTCCCGTGTGGATTACTTTCCTATAATTTATACAACGTCAATCGAAAATCACAGTCGTTGTTTGGCTTGCTATTTCCACCTTGAGACCTAAACAATAACAATAATTACCGGAGATCTCGCCACATTTGCGCCAATATTTTTTCACACCAAGATCATCAAGTAGTGTACTTGAAAAAGAGTTCAACATGTAATATTTACGGATACAGAAGTCAGACTTATTGCAGTTATGTTATATGTAGTAGTATGAAACATTCATGCTGCTCCTTACTCCTGACCGTTATGACTAGTACCACCCAAAGAGTGCATAGTCTCTGCCTCCAAAACCCGCCGCTTTGTAACAGGGGGATTCATGTCTGAACTCTCATCGAACTGCGAAGTGTGCGTCCGAGTTAAGCCGCTCTTGAGAAGCTTCCTCAGTTTTTGGAGTTCGTCGTTTTTCTGGTAGGACTCGAGTGCCTCAAAAGCACCCGCGAAACTGACAAAGGAGATGGGAGAACGGCTGTCTCGTTGACAGTCATTGGACCGAACGATGATATTATCCAGGGAGATATCCCCGTGACAATAACCTGCGGTGTGGATTTCCTTCAATCCGTCGAGGCACGCATCTCTATGCCCAGATCAAATGTTAATGCGGGATTTCATAGAATATGAAAGCACACTCACTCGAGCACCTTTGGTATACGACCTCGTTTATCCTTTACTTCTGCGATCTTTTGTCTACCAACGTATTCGAGGACAAGGCACGAGCTCCCAAGTTTTGCGCGTTTGTTTCCTTCTACGTTTGCATATTTGAATAAACCGATAACATCCGGGGCGGAGGCCACATTGGCCGCCTCAAGAGCAAGATATACCCTGTGCTCTGTCTCTAGCCTCTCAAGGATATCTGGGTGGTTCGCTGTTTTCACAAATAAACGCGGCGAAATGCGGCCTGGAATTCCGGGAAATGTGATTCCAGAAACTTTCAGAGACGCTTCGCATGCGTGCAATGCTTCCTCGAGGACGAGACGGAAATGGGGAGCTTGACTGGAAGTTGCTGATTGACCGTGATTGGGAAAAACAGGCTGAGAAACAACGCGGAAATAGGGTTTATTGGGATAAAACGACGGTGCTATATCACCTTTCTTCAAGCTCAATGTAAGCCATGATCGTGTTAACACTTCCTGAAGCATGGCCTACTTACACAAATTTAGATTAGGATATAAAAACCTTAAGAGTATGCAGGTGCTCACCTCGGGAGATAGAGCATCGCCCTTGTTACTATATGGGTTGATGTTGGTCCAAGTGGCCGGGATGGATCGACTCAACGAGGTAGAGCGGACCATCGCATCATGTAGCATGGTAATAATCAAGCCGACAACCAGTTTAGCTTGACCCGGTTCCTCAATTTTGATGATATCGTTAATATGTAGTATGCGCTTCATTCGATTTCTCTTCAGAATTAGCATGAAGTTTCCAGCATCGAAGACCCCATATGTGGTGTCGTGTTTTACCATTTCAGCCCAGGTCTATTCAACTTTTAGGGGACTGGCAGTAATGAGGAGGATAGTTAATTACTGACCTGTTGTATTACATATACAACTGTCGTATTTGTATTACGGCCTGTCTTTTGGTGGTCTTCTGAAAGGGGAAGAGGTTCCGTGCGATGGTCTGAGTCGGTACCCCTCATCGCGTCAGGGCCAAGTCTGCACCACTCTTTCTTCGGTTCATCCGACCCGACTTGGGGATGTTCGACAATGCAAAGTTCCCCAGCCTGACATCCGACCCACGGAAACCGATCCGAAGTTGTGGCACATTGGAGGATGTTCTCAAAAAGTTCCAACGTATCAACGGTTAAACTCTTGAATTCCCAAATGCCGAGGGCGGGGAACTGTTCAGTCATCGTCCTATATTCATTCGGAAAGAGTGGAACGTCTAACTCAACAACATTCGCATCAGGGTCAATCAAAAGGCTACCGTCGGGCATCGCATGCTTGCCACCCGTTTCATCTTGTGTCACCCATCTGAGATATCCCTTAGACCAGACCGGAAAGCGAAACGCTAGCGTCGACGCAACAACTAGGCAATGTTGTGCCAAAGCGATTTTGTACGTCTCCTCGATGTCCTTCTCGTTTGTAACTTTAGAATGCGCTGACTCGTTCAGCGCATCATCTAGAATGGTATCGTCTGGAAATGTGTTCCATTGCTCTTTGATTAATATTTTGGCCGTAGAGGGGAGCTCGTGATGGCATAAATAATCTTGCAGCGCATTGTCAACAGCGGCTGCTATATCAGAAGCCAACGACGGAAGACGGGCGATGTGATCGAGTCGAAGGCGTTCATCAAGATGGCGGTCGAAAAAGGCGGGGACACGGGTGGCCGTAGACGATGTATGTTTTCGGTCAGGTTGAAAGGGTGGTAGAGAATAATTAAGAAAGGCGTGGACATGATCCAAGTCAGTTAGTGGTGGAATTTCCTGCGAGAACTGCTCCTGTTTGATGGAAACTAAGGATTCCTGAGATAAATCTTCCCGGGATTCGTCAGCCTTAAGTCGAAGTTCCCCCGAAACGATCCCCAGATCGTCCTTGGCATAACTGAGAACTGAGTAAAGTGGGTCTTGGCTGTTACTACTATTGGATGTCATAAGCGCGCGAGATTATATCGCAGAGGTGGGGAAGTGTGTGGCGGTGGTGATGATGGACCTGCTGAGGCGGTTTGTGCAATCTTCGAATTTACAGCGTACATATCCATCGAAGAATTGAATAGGCGCCGCCACGTTGGGAAGGCCATGCACATGCGTGTTGTGGGTCCATCTGGGTCCATCAATCAAAACACTGACATAAAATTCCTAGAAAAGGAGGCTTTGAATACACGCTTTATATCCACATCAGCGTAAAATTTTACGGGTATGAATGATACACGAACTTTGCAGACAACGAACACAAAGTGTCTCAGACTGAAGATTATTATACAAGAAAGTACACATCGTGATTACACAAAAGCATTCGCAGATGCCAGATTATGTTCATATGGACACACACCAGAACGCGTATCACGGTGTTTGATGGAAAATAACACCTACACATAGTCAGGCGATCCATCGGATAGCGTATTAAAGCCAGAGGCAATGAATGGCACTACATGGAACCTCGCGCCTTTTAGAAGGTTGTGCGACCCATGGGACAACTGTCACCAGTCACCGAATGAGGCTCATAACGTTTCGCATAGGCATTTCACCGTTACCCATGCGAATAGTAGACCACACAAGTCCCGAAAGCCATTGAGACCATATGTAAGTGTTAGCGGGAGGATAAAGGATGTCCGAAGATTGCCTGGGTGCAAAGCGTAGAGGCTGGAAGGCGCCGATTTAAATTTAATATTCAACTTCAAGATACCTCTGGCAGCCTGCAGATGTCGGGTATTTCCTCACCACGTATATAGCACCTATTAATGATGAGTACCATATAGGACGGCGTTCTTTCGTGACGAAGGGGCGTCGCGACGGAGACTGGAATAGACACGAGGGGCAGTTCAGCGTTCAGCAGACTTCGAGAGCTTTCGAGAAGGAAGCTGAAGGAAGTCGAAATGGCTTGATATGGTGCGTGGGAACATTAAGTAATGTTTTGTTGTTGTTTTTGGAAAACTTAAATTGGCTTTCTTCGAGTATCTTCAGTACCTCTAAGGTAACATGTAATGCGAGTAGCTTGTTATTTTAGCACAAGATTGAAGACTTTGCAGGTTTCGCCAAAAATAGCCCTCCGTGAGTTACCCCCTACTTCCATTGGCAAGTATTGCCTGCTAGATAGTAGCTTCCTGTCGTTTTGAAAGAAAGTAAACTAATACTTGACGAATTTCATTAGAAGTTACACAGATTAGCTCCCAGGGGGCATACCAAGTTACTAGAGTAATATTGCAGATGACTTGAAGCCCCTGTGCTTCCTCCTTGTCTAGGCTCTTCATATCACAGTTCTCTAGTCCCAGATCGAGAGCAGCCCTTCGTCTCTACTTGCTGATAACCAAGCTCTGATGAGAGTACTCGCCTCTTGATAACGAGCTCACCGCGCAGATGTCAATATTTCTGCCATGGAGGCGTGATGCGTTGGTTAAGTGAACGGGTGCCTGCGCTGCTAGGTATCACTTCCTTTGGGGAATTGGATCCCAGAGTTTACTATTTCGGTTCAAAGAGGTTCAAAGGTATATACATACAACGATGAACAAGTGTTGTTACTGCAGGCTGACAGCACCGTTTCAGAGAACTGATGTTCATCTATGTTCCATCCTGGTAAACGATGACTATGGTCAATTCGGAAAGTCGTCGCATAAAAGTCTTTCCGCCTTCTTCAAACTCCCATGTTTTCGATTCACTGCGACATGTCCAATTACAATTTATGGAGGTACGCCGACACAGACAAAGTAGAACGTAGACCATAATGGATTGAAATCCCTCGTCTGGTATGAATCAGAATTAAAATGACAGATCTCTTATCTGAGTATCAAGAGCTCAGATCCGTAAGTCTCTCTGTAACTTGAACGAGCCCTCACTAAGAATACTCATAGCACAAGAGATGCATCAAGAAGGGTTACGTTTGATATATGATACCTAAGATACTATTTATGGTCGTATGAAAGGTCTTCCGTCTCAATGTCGCTATCAAACAGCTCGGATTCGTAAGTCTCCTTGAACGAGCCTGAACCCTGCTGTCTCATCAGGAATAGTACAAGGGTTGGGTACATTGCCTGCGAAGAATGTGAGCAGCGCATTCTGCCTAGACTCCATGGCGAAAAGCCGCACTCACGGATACGATTGTATAGAAGCCCAAAAAGGCATCTGCGGCGATCGTGAGTTGTTCAGAACTTATGATCGCCCCCCATTGTGCGAACGCGATAACGACGTAGATAGCCTGAAATGAGATCAAATGAGGGCGAGAAAGTTCAAGCGAATGATGTTTGCATACCTGGAGGATGCAATAAACTAGGCCTGATTCCACTAAAAGGCCTAAAATTTCATATGCGTAAAATCGTCTCCTTTCATGACTTAAATGAATCACAACGAATTTTCTGTATTGCCTAATCCACGGAGATAGTGGTACACCATTGAAATGCAGAGAAAGTAGAGACCCGACCGACTCACCAGAAGCCATAGGCCGTGAAGCCGGTTGCGATAATGTTTGCGGCGAGCGATAGCGTGATAGGCAGGCCGTTGATAAGGTTATGTTGGCTGCCCAGACCAAGCAGCCGCTCCCACTGCGTTATTTGAAAACCGCTGCTTGGATGGTTTATGATGACATCTAAGGACATTATCACCACCATCATTGCTAACATGAATGCATAAGTCCCTCAAGAGCGAAGATTGGTATAAATTTACTTGCCAAAAGCTGAAAAACACAGAAATCCAGCAACAAAAGACCCCCAGCGTCGCTCTGGGAAAAGGACCCAGCCGCGCCATATGGTAACTACATCCGCCACGATTGGCTGTACGGTCATGCAAGTATAAAATCAATACAGTTTACACAAGTTAAGCGGTAAATTGGGCGCACGGAGAGCCCAGAAGCCCAGTGTGTTACTATCAAAGCCACAGTCCCGTATGCTTCATAGTAGTATATACCGGGGCCAGACATAAATGGCACCCAGATAGCCCGCACAGTACATATCATCTGGCCTATCAAGTAAATGGTGGCAAGGAAAAAACCTAGAGTAGAAATAACGAGCATGCCGCGTGTGGGCCGCGAAGTGAGACCACGCTTTCTGGAGGGCAAGATTAGTGAATGCCAGAAAAGAAGAGGTTTCTGCTCTGGTAAACGTACATGGTGGTGTATGTTGTGATAGTAAAAAGTAGTGCGAATGCTCCTGTGAGGGAACAATCAAGAGGTATCTCGTACCCCTAGAAATCATACCCATACCGTAGGCTAGTACTAAAAAACAAAGTGTAAAGACACTCCCAAGCAGCACCATCCCAAAATTTGAAATGCTGTAGCGGTCCTGGGGGTCTATTGTCATAGCGCCAGAAAGAACCGAGGGTGCGGAGTAGGGCCGTTTGTAGGCAATACATCTGCCTTTAAGGATTGATCGACGTCGACGAATTCTTAAGTGGGATCCGATGGTACTTGTCAAGTATCATCAGCTGTTCAACGAATCAGCAGTGGATGATCAATATCATAGGCGCAGATGATAGGCCTGGAAAGATAATAATTCACCACTTCAGAATCGATGACATAGCGAAACTTGTATGGAGAGAAGCTGACATGTATGGGGTATCATCACCGCATGAGCGTCCAAGAAAAGAAATATCAAGATGGGTGTAAAGAGAAGTTGATGATCCGCCATGCACGCGACTTGTGTCGTTCATTTCGTGTTTTTTTTTTCCTCATTCGAGTCCCTGGCACACGCAGCAGCAGCAGTGGGAATAGGGGATAAGAGAATGTTAAGATCGGCATACATCATTGACACATGAAAGGGCTCATACGTAGCTTGATCATCGACAGTTATTTGTTGAGATCATTTTTTGCAGTATTTGACAGTATATCTTATTGATGATGCTTTGACCGCGCCTACGTCAAAAGGTCAAGGACTTTCAGCCACTTTTCTGAGGCCAGTATTTCAGCCATAGCATGAGGTATCTCGGGGCCTGATTATCTTAGAGAATAAGATGTTGCATTTGAGATACAGCTCGAAAGCATCGATATAAACAGTGTTTCAAGTAGGTGTTCCTGACAAGCTTGATATCCCTGACCGTTTGAGGCCTGATGAATGTGGAAAGTTAGCAGATATTCCTAAATCACCTAATTGAACACACCTTCCGGAATATTGGAGCGTAGCACAGCAAACCGTGTCGAATGAGCTACCGAGAGGAGCGCCTACGATCCTGGCGATGATCCTCGACAACCCTACTGTATGCTTGACCTAGCCTGTGGTCGCTGAGGGCGACATGCGGAGGACGACATGCGGATTGTGAAACTCAGGCGGATGGAGATGGAGGCGTGGAAGGTGGTTGCTCAATTACGTGCGTACCGCATGGCAACTGACTACAACTGCTGAAGTTGGTATTGCCGAGGATAGTATAGCAGTGTGCAGGCGTCTTCCCTGTTGTAACTTGTACTACCCCCCACCCCAACAGAGACCAACTTCAAGTTTGGATGAGAGATAACCGTCGGGGGGCAGCCGTTGGATCGGGACTGGTCGCCAAAGGGTGGAGCTGTGTTTCACATCCAGGAAGCCAGGATAGAGATGGGCTTGTGCTCAATTGGATGCTGATGATGGTGCAGGCTACCCAACCTCAACCCCAGCCTAATTCTCGGACGCTAGACAACACAAGAGGAACCTGCCCTACTGCTATTAGCTAGGCATTTTGTCATTTTCAAGCATATGGATACACGCACCTCCATTCACCTTAAGCTCCAGTCTCCTTTTTAAACACTGGCCAGCACAAGGCGGACCTGCCCTACTGCCGCACTACCGAGCACTATCGGTCAGGCATCTTGTCGTTATCAAGTGATATGGAACCACGCACCTCCATTCACCTCAGCTCCACTTCTTGCATTATGGTTTAGAGTTGTTCCCACCCTTATAGTATTACGTTTATTGGCGTAGTATGGGAGAAGCTGGGAGAAGGAGGGGCTCGGAGTTGTTGGGATCGTGGGAGCCTGGGAGGAAACAACTCAAGTGATTTCTGATTTCGTCATCGTTTCAACCCTCTCTGCCAGTGCTTCGTTATCATAACTGGTGTATTTGTCTCGTCTGATTTCCATTCTAAACCTCTAATTTCTTACATTCCCTTCTCATAGGTATGGGGGTACTGATTGGACCCCAGCATTCTATTGTTGGCCGATGGTAATGAGTCGGAATGACAGTTCCAAAGCTCACAATTCTCGTTGAAAGGTCCATACGTACAGCGACGACAAGTGACAGACATGACACCTTGGGACCATGTACAACTTTGCTACGAGAATGCAGACAATAATGCGTCGAGACCCCCATTTTGTATAAGTCAGGTTCACATAACAAGAAGCAACCTTTTTCCAACGATTTTGGTTGTTGTGGTACGCAATGAACTTCTACGCAGAGAACGGCTCAACGATATATAGTTGTTAAAGACAAACTAGCTTTGATATGACAGATTTTTTCGTCTGAATATCATGAGCACAAACTCGCAAAAGGCTTGGACGAGCCCTTGGTGTGATCTGACCATCAATATTCATAGCATGAGGGTTGAGTGCATCCCATGCCAGAGGTATGGCTAGAAACGTTGTGTTTGATATACGATATATAAGATTGCTGTTGAGGGCAGAAATCCCACAGAATTAATATGAAAGATCTTCTATCTCAATATCATTATCGAACAGCTCGGACTTGTAAGTCTCCTTGAATGTGCCGGAGCCCTGCTGTCTCACCAGGAATAGCACGAGAGTTGGGTACATCGCCTGCAGAGGAAGTGAGCAGCCCATTTTGCCTAGTTTCTGCAGTGAATGGATGAATGGCTGTACTCACAGATACAACTGTGTAGAAGCCCAAAAAGGCTCTCGACAGAATTACAAACTGCCAGTGAGAGGAGAAATTTTCTGGTAGGAAAGCAATACCAACATAGATGGCCTGATACAGAATGAAATGAGAGTGTGGAGGTCTAAAAGGGTGATGTCTGCATACTTGGAGGATGCAGTAAACCAGACCTGACTGTACTAAAAGGCCTAAAATTTCGTAAGCATAAAAGCGTCTCCTTTCCTTGCCCAAGTGGATTACAACAAATTTTCTATATTGCCTAAGCGATAAGCGTAGTGCTACGTCATTGAGATGCGATGGGAGGGAACGCTCTGACTGCTGACCAGAAGCCATAGGCAATGAAGCCGACTGCGGTGACATTTGCGGCAAGTGACAGCGTGATGGGCACCGTATTGACAATATTCTGATGCCTGAGCATAAACTGAATCAGAGACATCAACCCACTGAGGTCCAAACCGCCTGAGCGAGAGTCCATGGAGGCTTGGATAGACATTAGGGGCACCATTATCCCTAGTGTGAATACTAAGTCTTTTAAGAGTGAAGATTGGTAAAACCTCTACTTGCCAAATGATGAAAAACACAAAGCACCAGCAACCAAAAAACCCCAACGCTGCTCTGGGAAAAGAACCCAGCCGCGCCAGATGGTGACTATATCTGTCACAATTGGCTGTATGCATTAAATCAATACAAGTTCACATCCAAGGTAAGTAGTAAGTCGAGCGCACCGGGAACCCATAAACCCAGTCCATTACTACCGTTGCTGCATTCCTGTATGTTTCGGAGGTGGTGTATGGTCCTTGGATGGTTTGCATGTTATATACCATTTGGCTTATCAGGTAAACTGTTGCAAGGAGAAACCCTAGGGTGGAGACCACGAGCATACCACGCGTAGAGCGCAAAGTGAGACCGCGCTTTCTGTAGGGTAAATTGAGAACATCATTTTTAGGCTTGGGTGAACGCACATGGTGGTGTAGGTTGTGATAGCAAAAGGTAGTATGAATACTCCTGTGAAGAGTGTCAGGAAGTAAATCAGTGTCCCTGAAAATTCCTCCCATACCGTAGGCTAGAGCTGAAAAAGAAATGCCAAAGAAACTTTCAAGCACTGTTATTCCAGAGCTCGAAATGACATCACGCAAGCCTGGCCGGATCATAGTATCGGGAGAACGAGGTTGCTGAGTAGGACGGTTCAAATTCGAAAGGTGCGACGACTTCTTAGGTGGGATCCAGAGTGCATGCTCGTCGAGTGCGATCGGCCGTTTAAATTGGCCGTGGATGATCAATGTGATCAGAGAAGTATTCATTCACCACATCAGAATCGATGAAACAGCGATGGATACTGGTATGAAGAGAGGTTGATGTGTGAGGTATGTGATGCTATCATCGCATGAGCGTCCCAGAAAAGACAATATCAGGATGGGTGTAAGGGTAAGTATTCTTGATGCATCGGATTTGATAAGCCACCCACACGACTCGTGATAATTCCCTTCCCTTTTCGTTCTCCTTCTCTGACACGGTAACGCGAGGATGAGTTATAATACTGCTCACAGTTCATCCATATCTTGATCATCGACAGTTCTTTTCCGAGATCATACTTGCAAACATTTTGACAGTATAGCCAATCGACAATACACCGACCGCGTAGAAGTTCAAGGATTACCTTTATTACTTTTCAGAAAAATATCCCAGTCATATCACAAGGGGGCAGATAGAAAGTGCAGTGTCACTGACGTGTTGGGATGTGACACTGCCGTGACTCCGTGGTCCCTGCAGTGGTCCGTGGTCACTGCACCACTGTTTGATTACTGCGAACAACTTACTTTCGTTCTGAAACATGCTTATTTGGCAGCGGGAACAGTTTGCCACTGCATAGATCACAGTTGAACATGTCCGCCCTCATGCTAAGGCTGCTAGCTCGACCGTTCCGTTGGCATGCTATATGTGACCAATCGCCACATTGAGCACACTTTATTGTCTTGCCGAAATGTTCTTGATGTATGAGATCTCCACTGCCAACCAAGCCGCAACGACAGTTAAAAGCAACGGCCTCCTAGTTTTGTGCATAGTATAGTGTGGCGCCGTGCCAGT
>JABCKU010008450.1:0-13073 GCA_018221655.1 Myochromella boudieri
TTTGCGCCAATGGTTGGGGTTTAGATGGTGATATCGGCAACATGTGGAGGGTCGCAATGCATGATTCGTGGATCCGGCTGGGAAGCACAGAAAGGTCTCATTGATTTTATTTTATTTTTTCATCACGGACCCTGAATGATTATGTCAAAAAGTCACAGATATGAAGCCAGATCGGGGCCCAAGACTCCTGCTAAGCCGATCAGTATGACGAACAAAGCCAAAACCCCGACTTACTCAGCTATTTAAATTGGCCTCGCCCTTTCCTGGCATCTGTGCGTAATTCTGAATTCCTTTTCAACCTCCTATCTGTCGTTCGTTATCGTGCCATGGACTTTGACGACGTGAAAGGGCTGCCACCTTTGACTGCTACCATTGGGCAAGCGTGCCACAAATGTTTCAGAACTTCTGAGGAGGGTGCGAACTTGTGCAAGTGTGCTAGATGCTTGACCGTTGTGTATTGTGGAGTTCGTAAGTCATATTAACACTCACAGCCATCTGCGTATTGACTGACCAATTTCAGAGTGCCAGAAGGTTTGTTGGTGTCTTGCTCGTTCGAAACCTATGAGCTCATGAGAACTCCAGGCCGATTTGAGGGATCACAAGCCTATATGCACCGTGCTGCATGAGTTGGACAACGATGAACATTTCGTTAGCACACATCTACTTCCACATCTACCCCAAAGCCTCCCTGCCGAAGTGGTTCTTTCTGATCTTGATCCAATTATCGATTCTTTGGTCAAAGCTCAGATCGAGTATATTCAAAACAGGCTCTATAGGGAATTATATGTGCCGGAGGACAACTTGATTGCCAACGAGCCTCGTTGCATGGCATGGTACGCATCTGCATGATTCATAATACCCCCCAGTAAATTTATATATTTCACTAGCGCTCGAACAGACAGAATCATGCGACTCGAGTCAACGTTGAAAGGACCCAATGCTAGGCCGCGAGTGCTCCAGCCCTGCTCGACTTGCAACATGACTTTCTATTGCTGCCCTGATCATTGGAATGCAGTGAAACATAAACATACTAACGAGGCGTGCGAGGGCGGACACGACGGCTTAACGCAGTGCCAAATGAACCAAGAAATTCGGCAAGATATCAAGCTCACGATAGTCGGCCGAGCTGAAGATGCACGCATTGCCAAAAACGGTCCGACATTCTGGGTCCCTCAGCATGTCAAGGCCTCGTGGACTGCACTCGGAACTACCGACTGGGACACTGAATTTGTGAGCTTAATTTGCAAGCGCTTCGGCACTATTCCGATGGCAGCTCGTCCCTTGGTGCGGGCCGCTTCGGAAGGGCTCTCTATGCCTATGACGATTCTTTGGGCTTTGGAAAATCTTAACACAGACGATGCTTGGACGCGGAAGGATACATTGACTATATATGTGAGTATCTGCAACCGCTTGATATGTGTATTTTCCAATGCTGATAGTCTTAAAAGGTCCTTGTTACCGGTGAAGCCGAGATGTTACATATGGTAGCATTTGAAGAGATCCTGCATCGTTTACCAAAAGTCAAGACTCTTAGGGTAAACCGTCACGCTAGCTAATCTACGAACTTCTCTCACTACATGTCTTCTCTATTAGGTCGTTCTATTTGGCCAAGAAGTAGACAGAGGATGTGCTGGGCGTGATATTCCCATGGAGACTTGCCCGTAAGCACCATAAGCAGCCCTCAGCCATCGAGGCACAATCTTCACCTCACCCCCATTAGGACTTGCGCCACCCGACGATGCAAGCGAATCCTTCAGATGATTCCTGAGTACGAGTAATCATTCTACCTATGCCTTTCGCATGTTAACCTTTTAATATAAGAAACTATTACGATTTTTCAAGCAAGCCACAGAATACTGATCGAAAACCAAAGCCTGATCTCGCTATTGCGTTCAATCCGGCCGCCCGGGAGCTACAGGAGAAAAGCATCTTGTGGAGAGAAACGATGGAACTCTTGGCAAAAAATGAGGTTCCAACTGTGTTCACCGTTGGTACCTCCGCATCCCCAGCAGGTTTATGACTAACCCACACTTGTTCTCTTTCCCAGGCTTACAGCCGCATGGATGCGGAGAATGAGGCGAGGTGGATGAGACAGGTCAAGCCGTTACACCCTGCACTTGGTCCCCAGAAGAACCCTTGGGGAAGCCTTCTTTCACATGTGGAGCCGAAAAAGGTGGCTGGATTCTATTCTTCCAATGGTTGGATTTCCGGTGGATTCCGTTAGCTCCTAGAATTTGGTGGCGTTCTCTGGCGTGAAAATAGGTACATCATGGTCTACGTGTTTGAAGCGTCAATGCAATGGCAGGAGTTACGTTGCAAGGAGTGTACCTACTCGGATGATGTATAAGGTTATAAATGCTAATGAAGGGAAATCGCGTTGTGAAGGTCAACCCTGATATCATGTCGTGGCATCAAATCTTCGGACTCGGAGCCTGAACTTGAATTCTCGGGTTTAAAACAACATCGAACTTGAGACATGCCATCACTCATGCCACCTTACATCCAAGCTCGCCACGGTCTACAACGTTGAAGAAAGATTTCAGTTAACTGGTCCGTTGGGGAATACTCACGCTGAGCGTTCTGTTATACTCAACTCTTCAACTAGTATTTTTTCCAAAGCTTAATCAAGCCTCCCTAGTCCGCCGATTTGAAAACCCCAACTTAAAAATGGAGCCACCTTTGACGACTGACCTTAGACAAGCGTGCTATACGTGTTCCAAAACTACGAAAGAGGGCGCCAAACTACGTCAGTGTGCCAAATGCGTAACCATCGTGTATTGTGGAGTTGGTAAGATAGTTTACTACGAATTGTACTTTCTCTTGACTGAATAATCATCCTGTAGACTGTCAGAGGGTCCGTCGACGCGTATCTTCTCAAGTGCTGTTGACTCATGTATGAAAATACAGGCTGACTGGCGGAATCACAAGCCCATGTGCAATGCGTTGTACAAATTGGATAATGACTGTCACTTCGGCATTACACATTTACTTCCGCTTCTGCCAGAAAATGCCATTGTAGAAATTGGCACTTCTGATCTTAGTTCAACAATCGACCTTCTCGTCAACGGTCAACTTGGGTATATTCAAGCCGACATAGGCAGAGAACCCAATGTTCGGGAACGTACTCTATTGGCTCGTGAGCCGCGCTGTGCGGGATGGCAAGTAATGTTACACATGCACGATATTTACCACACTTATCCTTTTCCAGCGCACGCACAGATAGAATCATGCGACTGGAAGCAGCAGCAAATGGTACCGGTGCCCCGTGGCCCCTTAAAGCGTGCTCCACCTGTAAAATGGCGTTTTATTGCTCTCTGGACCACTGGAACGCTGTGAGGCATAAGCACATCAATGAGTTGTGTGAGGATGGGCACAGTGAATCAACCCAATGTCAAGTGAACCAGAAAATTCGCCAGGAGATCAAGTACGCCTCTATTACCGCACGATCAGCTAATCCAGCGGTGTGGTTTCCAAGTCGTATCATGGCCTCGTGGGAGTCCCTCAAGAATACCAGCTGGAAAGCGGATCTAGCATTCCATATCTCCCAGGAATTCCGTGTACCGATTAGGGAGACGGGACCTCTGCTTCAGGCCGCGTCTGAAGGGCTTTCTATGCCAATGACAATCCTCTGGGCGTTGGAGAACCTTAATACTGGTGATTCATGGACGCGCAAAGATACGTTGATCATCCACGTAACTCTTCGGTTCTCATCCGTCTATGTGTGAAGTTAAAGATTTCCTGTAGGTTGTCGGTGCCCTCCAAGCAGAGTTAACACATTTCAAAGCGTTTGAAGAAATCTTACATCGCTTACCAGAAGTCAAAACCCTCAAGGTATCACCCTCTCGAGTTTCACTTTAGGAAAGATTTCATCTCTCAACATTCGCAGATTATCCTCTGTGGTCCTAGAATCGGCCGATCTGCGGGCCCAGTTCAATTAGAGCATGAATCCTCCATGGCCGTTTGTCGGTAAGCCTATGTCATGCATTTGCAAAGGCACAGGTTAAGCACTTACTCTATTTCATTTAGCACTTGCACCACTGGGGGACGCAAATTAGTTCGGCAGATCTTCGCTAAGTGGGTCGCATATCACCTAGCTTGGTATATGCTTTCAGACTTAATTCAATTACAGAACATATCACGACTTCGCAAAAAGACACTGGAGTTCCCACTTCACGCCGCGCCCTAATCTTGCCGTTGCGTTCAACGCGGGCGTCACACAGCCCGGCGCCACGCGCGATATAGGGGAGTGGAGACAAACTATGGAGCTTATGGCGAGAAATAGTATCCCGACTGTGTTTACGGTCAGTCCCTCAACTGCGTGCTCAGACAGTTCTAGGACTAGCCTAATGTGTACCAATAGGCATGCAAGAATAAAGAAGCACAGGACGATTCGATGCATGTGAGGATGGTTAACTCAATGTGTGGCGGACGTGGACCGGATGGGATGCATCCAGCACTCGGCCCAGTAGAGAACCCTTGGGGAAGTTTGGCATTTCAAGCCAATCAGGCCAAAGTGTCGAATGGTTGGCTTGCAGGCGGGTTTCGGTGACTGGCTGCTTCTAATTTCTAATTTCAAAGCTTTCTTGAAGGCTGCCTTACATAGCGCACCACTACATAATCATATAGCGCTCTTGTGAATTGTAATATATGAGTACAGATCCAGATAACCAATGTAATTCCATGTCGTGCTACTAGTAGGATATAGGTCGAGTGGTATACATATGATAAAATAACGCTTACGTAGGATGCCGCGAAATTTGCCCAAGATTCATTCTCCCCTACTCTCCTTCAAGCTACAGCCACAGGTGGCAGAGGCGTTTGCACATCCTCCCTATCCTCTGCGCGATTCCCCAAAACAGGCTGTGGTTGAACAATCTCCCCCTGAACCTTCAGATTATCCTCATACGCTGGTGACGGCGTCAAGGGGCTCGGCGTCCTCACCGGACCCACCACCAGTCCCGTGTTCCCACCCGTCACCATCCCCCCAACCACCACCTCTCCCCGTGCCTCCGCCCCTACCCCCATCCCCGCACCCACCACCATCCCACCAAATCGCCTCACCACCCCCTCCACCTCCTTCCTTTCCCTTTCTTCCCTCCTCTCCTTCTTCCGCCTCCTCGCCTCTTCCTCCCTAGCGCGTTTCTGGGCACGCTCTCCGAGCTGGTTGGCAACCCATTTCCCAGCAGTGGCTGCGGCGCGGGCGGCGTCGGTCTTGCAGGACAGGAGGAAACCTTGGAGTTCTGCGGTGGAGAACTCGTGAGGTGGGATGTGAGAGGCAAATTCGGCGGCGAGGGCGGAGATGGATGGTGGGGCTTGGGTTGGAGTGGATGGAGAAGGGGAAGAATCAGATGGTTTTTCTTGGAGGTCTGGGGTGGAAGAGGTTGTGGGTGGGGTTTGGGTGGTGGTGGTGAGAGTAGTAGTAGTCTTAGAGGTGGTGGAATGTATGGGCCGGTCGAAAAACCTGAGGAAGAGCGCGGATGCCTGAGCGGTGGTTGAGAACTTATATTGCACTTTCATGTCAATGCGGCCTGGGCGAAGGAGTGCCGGATCCAGGCGGTCGATGTAGTTAGTCTGCAGTGACAAAACGACGTTGAGATCCTGTCCTGGGGGCTGGTAGCAAACATATGAAACATACCGTAGCGAAAAACAACTTCCCCTCCTCACTCCCCACGCCGTCAAGTACGTTCAGCAGTCCCGATAGTGTCACCGCACTCTTGCGCCCCATTCCAGGTTGAATGAAGCCTGGGCCAACATACGAGCCTCCAAATGAGCCGTTACCAGATTTTGCCTTGGCGATGAGGTCGTCGTCATCGTCGTCTGCGTCCTCACGGGAGGGGAAGGCACAGTCGATGTCCTCGATAAGGAGGATTGAGTTCTTGGGGATGGAAGAGGCGGCTTTTTGGAGGAAGGAGTCGTCGACACTGTGGGGTGGGATGGTTAGGGAGAAGAAAGTAGGATGAGGAAGGAGAGACATACAATCCAGAAGAGAGAGAAAGCGCATATATTTCGAGGCCTAGTTCGCCTGCCTGTGGTGGAGAGTAGTCAGCACGATATGCAGCAGTATAGTAGTTGATATAATCTCACCAGAGCGTATATTGTTGATGCTATTCAAGGATGCACGTCGGTTAACATGTGTAGAACCATAGAGTTTAGGGGTAAAACTTACTTTTTCCAGTTCCAGGTGGGCCATACAGGAGGTACCCACGTCGATGTGGGATTCCCGCCTCGACATACCAGTCCTCTGTAGCTATGAACTCCTCAGCATCTTGAATTAGAGAATCGACCACGCCTTCGTTGAGGATGATGGAGCTAATGGGCCTGCGAGCTTTGTGCTTGACATTGCTCCACACGAAGCCTGGCCCATATGTTGGCTGCAAATTTACGAGGTTCAGAAATGTGCATATCACGAGAAGAGAAAGACTTCGACATACCATGTCGGCCATATGAACAGTCACATTGGGCCGACTCACTTCCTTATACCTCTCTCGTGCCTCTTCGACAAACTTATACAGAACGTTCATATCTAGTGTATAGATTCTATATCCACATTAGCCTCATTAAAAAACGCATATATGGTGGCCACATACGAGATATTCATCATGGAGGGCGAGTACCCCTGGTGCTCAGCAGCTTGTCTATTCTGGCCTTTCTTTATCTCGATCCAGTAACCTTTCCAACGAAACAATTGAGCCATATTGTAAGTGGGAACGTAGTCGGCGTTGCCGTCGATTTCGGGGCCAAGTTTGAGCCCCCATTTACGTTTGGAGTTTTTCTCATTTACTCGAAAGTCACGCGAACGACGCCAGACATTTTCCTGGGTCTATCAGGAATTACGTGTTAGCCCAGGTAAATGGGGAGAGGTAAAATGCAAAGAAAAGAGTAACATACCAAAAATAAGACTACCCACTCATACGATGGGTCTCCTTCCGAGAACTGAGCTGTAATGCAATACTCTATGTAACCGCGTGTTCAATACCCATTAACGAAGGGAATATAGCGAGAAATGACCTACGGAATTTGAAGCGCTCCATGAGCCACTGACACAGCCTTCTACCAGTCTCGATGAGTGTCCCCAGCACCAGCAGCCGCGCACTGTCCCAAATATACGGATTTTGAATCATCCCAGCCACGAATGAGAGCCCCATAATGCGGCTGAAGGATCCACCAAAGATATTTTCATCGTCATTGCGGACGTTCCCCGTACGAGGGAGAGGAAATGGAAAGGCAGCTTGCATGGTAGTGGGCGTTTCAGGGCTATGCTTCGTAGTCGAGGCTTTTATATACTTTACGAAGGCGATTGGCGCCCAGATACCAATCGCAGCGCTGTGATCGATAAAACGAAAAAAAGTTAGTTTGGGGAGAGTGTGGGTACAATGCGACCCAATGACAGAAATTACGTGCACAATGACATGTTTGACAGGAAGCTTCCAACCGAAATAGGATAATCCTCTCTACTTCTGTCCCCATCATCATAATTCTGGCAACGCTTGTTTTTTCGGAGTGGGTGTGTGGGGCAAGATTGGATGCTGATGGGGAACTGAAAGAGGTCTATTTTTTTTCTTCATCTTTGTTGACGCATTGTGATCAGTCCTGATCACTAGATTTATGGCACCCCTTACTGATCCCCCTATTATCACCAGATCCACGTTCTGACCCGACGAAAGGTTCGTTGGTGACATTAAGACTCCAATCAAAGGGGTACACATCCAAGCGGACTCTGTAAACTCGAAATCCTCCTTCTTTATCGAGAGCACGTCGTCCTGCCAGTGGTACTTTTTCAAAGTTCTTCATTCAGTGATGAAATACTAAAGCCACACATTGCACAGGTCCACGACCGACCTCATGAGCGCTTGATGAACCTGTCCATCTACCCTGTGACAACACGTAGCGCTACGTAGCGCCCACAAGCGCCTATCAGGCTATCCTCCGTGCTGTCCCAAGGAACTTTGAATTCAAATGGTACGATTTGTCATGTTCACCATCATCCACGACGATGGGAGGTACACACCTCTTCTCGCTTCCTACTCTGATCCTTCATTGGACATCATTACCCGAGTGCGCCCATTATAGTCACCCGGTAGAGCACCTCACATTTGATCTTGAAGGGATTTTGCATGGGTACAATGTCGTTCGAGAGAAAACTGAATGCGTCGATACTGGATAAAATGGATTCTCCGATCAAGTAATACAGTCAAGATCAAATGACCGTGTCTGCTACCCACATGGGGTCATCGGTAGGCTTGTAGGCTGTACTATTATATCGAATATCCATGCCCCTAATGCTTCATCACCCTCGATCTCCCACTTCTCATCAGGATATGGAAAGGAACTGCAAAGTACGCTGGTATTAGACAGCCTGCTGTACCAGTCTACTACCAGATCTACTATGGATATCACTAAACTCATACAGGCCCATACATCACAGCCTGATGGTGGTTCCAGATGGCACACCTGGATTGAACATCTCGTGTTGTCCAATTCTCACCATTGTTGATAACAACTTTGTTGTCACAGTTATCATCATATATCCAAGCTTTCTCATACAGGGGACGGCTGCCTGAGATGTATATCTGGAAACGAAGGAAAGAGGAATAGCTTCTCAAGATCAAGCTTGAATCACATGTAATACAAGCCAGCGTAATTGCTGCACGCATTTGGTTGATGTTCTGGCGACATGTGAGTCTAAGATAGAAATGTTCGTAATATCACGGATGACACAAGTTTCAGCAAACATCTCCTCAGTTCAGGGTGGGGGAAGAGTTTATTATTATACTGATGCAACGGTCGAACGCCTATCCATGTGGTGATGCAAATGGCGCACGACGTTGATCACCTCCCAGATATCTAAGGAACGTTCCCATTCTTTGCCACAGAAACCTATAAGATGGTGTCGTTTCTGCCTAGAAACAAAGCGTAGCGAACTCACCAAGATCCCGGAATGTCACCTGAAGAGGAGCGAGCATGGCTCCAGTACTTTGGTACTTTACTCTGCCAGGCCATAGCGGGGCCAGTGGTAATGACTCTATCTTTTGGTGCGGCACTAAGTTTAAGTATCATAGTGTTACATCTCTCAATTACACTCCAGGAATTAGCATAGGCCTTTTCGTTATCGTAATGTTCATCAATCTGTGAGTGAAATCCTGGAGCTCATCCACTGCTTACTGGATGGTCATCACAGGGAACGTGGTTTGCAATCACTACCTAGAAAAATCATGTGTGCAATATCGGTTGCGAGTTTCCTCCTCCATGCTACCTCCACAGTTTGCGGGGTGGCAGGTTTTTATTGGGAGATTTATGGATTTTTGATTCTCCAAGGCAACTGGATAGCCTTACCCCCTTACAATATTATGAGCACATGGGCAATAATAACACAGGTATGTGTTCGTATTCTTCACTCGGTGGAGAATCCCAACTAACCTCACGAGGGGCTAGTTAATCCTCAATGACTGTGTGGTTGTGTGGCGTGCATGGGTTTTGTACCAGGACCAGAAATGGGTGATGCTTGCACCTGGCATACTTCTTGCGGGAACTGCAAGTACGTCTCTTTCCTCGCTGTGGTGAGCGGCATACTTATTATGCATCCAAAAGTAATATCCTTCGCATTTTTGATCGTTGAAAGCAATCCACTTGTATTCATCATGGTTCAAGTTGGAGGCCCTGGTTCACCATTCTCCTATGTGCCAAAACTTAACGCGGCTATGCTGGCCTTATCAATGGCGACAAACGCAGTCACAACTCTTCTGATCCTGCGCAAACTAAGGTAGGAAAGCTCTTGGATCATCGTATCATTGCTAAGTAAGTGACCAGAGTACAGTATCGGATGCACAGATATTTGGTTCAAAGGAATTCAGCAACTTCTGGGCAACGAATTCTACTGGTTCTTGTAGAGTCTAGCTTCATATTTTGTGCTCTCCAGGTATGTAGCTCGACTCGCCGACGTATCAATAACGACATAGCTGCTTATAGGCCACATTTGTAATCTTATATTCTACGTCGACGGATGGAGCAAGTGCTATTGCCTACGATGCAATCAATAATATTTTCTGGACCTCTATAGTAGGCGATGCTACCTTCTCAAATACTTGACTAAGCTGATTTATGCCCACTAGCCAATATTTACTCTCTTGGTTATAATCATCGTCAACAACAATGTTTCAATAGTGGAGACCTTTGGGTTTTCGGAAGCCCTTAGACGCGATGTTGCCGACATTGAACTTGCAGAAGTGCCAAATGTCGTCGCAGCCAAATCAGTACCAGAAAATCGCGCCACTGCTTTTGCCGCGAAGTCAAAGGAAAACCCTGCCGATTCAGGTGATTTACAGGTCGCAGAGACAAGGCCTGAGCCATACTGCGAGTGATGGAGGCCCTCGCAGCTTTCTCATTTACAATCCCCGTCATCCGCTATTACCTCGCATTGAATTATCATATAGCCTCTGTATGTACAAGAAGTCTTTCGGTAAAAGGTTATTTGATACCCGCCGTTTGAGCTGACTCGTCGATGAACGCAACTTCCCCCACGTGTCGCTTGGCATCTATGCTCATCACATCCTGTGTGCTCGGGAACAGTATGAGAGGTCACCACGATAATGTATGGGAGTATTATGATCTTAACTACTTTGTTACACCGACGGGAATTCAATATACGATGGTTACAGGCCCACCGGAGACCTATAGACTCGTGGCCAGCTGTTGTATGAGAGCAAAGAATCGGCCAGGGGAATTTCAGTAAGATTTTGCTTTCCCGGTCCAAGGTCAGGGCACGATGTGGGGTTCTTCGTTCCTGTCAACCCGCAGTACGACTGCCCATCTCAGCAAGTAGTGCATCAAATGGCCAGTTATATAATAGGATAGAGTGTAACTATTTTTATTTTACGAGGTTACTGTAGTACAATACGTAGAATCGAAATCTCTTCATCTTGTGTCAGTAAAGAGAAGAGTCTTGACATTCGCTAATCATGCATCATGCTATTGATATCCCCGTTGAGGTAGGTGGCAGTGACGGCGCATCAAAAATACTTCCTTCCATCTTTGATGATGTTCACTTCGACTTTCACGTCCTTCCCTCGTCTTTTTGCATCCCGCCATGGACGTTCCCATTAACGAATCTACACAAAACAAAATCTGAGACCTTTTTAAGGCGTGTCAAGGTCACCTGATGGACGCGACGCGACGCGCCAGACTGAGACAGTTAAACAAAGAGAAAGTCAGCACCGCCACTGGAAATGGGCACAGCCACCGAAAAACATATAAAACCGAGGGCTGGCGGTGAGTAGAAATTATCAGCGCTCCAGTAGCCTTGTATTCTATAATGCTTCCTATCTTCTTACTTGCCTTCACCTTCATACCTCTGCGCCTCCCCTCAGCGCCTTGGAACTCCTGGGCATGTCGCACAAGGAGACTATTCCAGTTTCCCGTGACCCCCGCCTGTGCCTTCCCCACCCCAACACTGGCAACAGTAATACCCCCCTTCTACGTTAAACTTGCCGTCCCCGCCCCGACGTGCGCCCCAATCTCCCTCTACTCTCCCCCTCTCATCCCGGCCGTCTTTGTGCACCCAACGTGCTCCAAATCCGACGCTCCTCGCCCGCCCATCGTCATTCCACCCGTGTTCCGCCATGGCGTCTGCTACGGGCAGTCAATCGTCAAACGGGACCTCAACCTGCCCGTTTTCAGGCACAAGACGTGCCTTGTGGGGTCCTTGGTTGAGCCTAGTTGGACGCCGCCGGTTGAGCATGAACATGAGCAGTGGACCAAGTGGGACGCCTTCGGGATGGCGGGATTCTTTCCCGCCTTGGTGATAATCCTGAACGGGTGTTTCGGGATGTTCGTGTTCAGGGATGAGGCAGAGGTACGTTCCTTCTCCATTCATATTACTTTTTATTGAATTTCATTCCTTAAGTGCCCCGTCACCATCGCCGACGGCTGGTGGTTCATCCCATCCATCAGCGACGCGAGCCTCGCTTCCCTATGCTGGTCATTTGGCAGCGAGGATCCCGATGCCACACTGGTAGCCTCTGAGGACGACATTGCTGTAAGTCTTCAGTATCTTTTTTATCATGCCATAACTGACTATCAACACTAGTCTCTGCTGGATGGAGAAGCCGGTCAACTCAAGAAGCCCGCCACCGATGCTGGTCCATTGGTTAGTACCATTGTTCGTTTACCTTGCTTCCTTTCGCTCATCCTTCTCTCTCGCAGGTGAAGATTCCACGTTCGAAGAGCCGGCGCAGGCGCATCAACTACAGAGTAGACGTAAGCACCTTCTCCTTCTCGTTTCTCACCTCTCTCTGACCCTTCTCTGTCTTCAAGCTGTCACTCGACATGGGACCCAGCCGGCGACGCAGACTCGCCATGAAGAAAAAATGCCCCACTTAGCTTCCGCCCACCTCGTACGCAAATTTTCCCACTATTTAATTTCTATCTCTCCTCTCTCCTCGACTGCGGCTTGATAACTAACCCCTGGCAACACAACCGCCTCTGTAACATCAAGAACATCTCTGGACTCCGATTTATGTAGACTTAGACGCTCCGCTGCACTCCCCACATCACTACATGTAACATATCATACCTCTCTTTGTCTTCCTTTATCACCATGTACACGCTGACACTTCCTAGCGCACGACGACCTCGGGCTCCCGGACGCGGGAGCTTCAGGTACCGGACATTGTCTTGCGGGAGAGCCGGGGAAGGGTTACGCGCCCCTTCCTCTGGCTTTGTTCTTCTCCCTGCAGACATTGCGAGGTCGTCGTGTGTGTGGAATGTCATGCGGCGTGTATCGTGGACTGCGATGGATTCAACTCGGTGATCGACACTTCTACTCGGCTACAATCTGGACTTGGACTCTCACCAGGACTCAGAACACTTGCTTGGATCGTGGACTCCAGCTCGGTTTGCTTATATCGCCTCAAATCTCGTTCGGACTTGCACATATATGTATATTATATCAATATTGCTTCGGCATTGCATTGTACGAGTATCGTGTACATCCTATTGCATCGAATGTATCTTGAATCAATTGTATTAGTACCACACATCTGATCTAACAAGATCGGGTTTCTGGTTCAAGTCTACAG
>JABCKU010008451.1:0-13058 GCA_018221655.1 Myochromella boudieri
GAAATTCGTATTTGACCTCGGTCTCCGTAAGGATTGGCGCAATTTGCCCCCCAATGCCATCGCCCTTGACGATGAGAACGACATGGAAATAGATGTCCGCCAGGACGTCGTCGAGTCACTCTCCAAGGGCGGTTTGAAACCCATTAATATCAACACTGTCTGTCTATCCCATTGTCACTTTGATCACGTTGGGGACACAAAACTCTTCCCAACAAGCACTTTCCTTGTCGGCGCAAAAGCTGCGTCACTTTTCGAGAACGGCGGTTATCCAGCTAACCCAGCATCAAGATATGCGTCTGATCTACTTCCCGTGGGTCGCACCAAGTACCTGTCCTTCGACTCTTGGGAGCCAATTGGGCCTTTCCCTCGTGCACTCGATTTTTATGGAGACGGAAGCCTTTATATTGTTGACGCTGCTGGCCACCTTGCTGGCCACCTCAACATTCTTGTACGTACGTCCCCCGATGGCGGCTGGCTGCTCCTCGCTGGAGACAGTGCCCATCATTGGTCTCTCGTGACCGGGGAGAATGAGATAGCAACTGCTCACGGGTGTATGCACAAGGACAAAAAGGCAGCGGAGGAGCACTTGGCTCGGATTAGGGAGATAAGGAAAAATCCCAGAGTTAAAGTCATTCTTGCGCACGATGAGCCGTGGTACAAGGAGAACAAGGACGGTGGAGCTTTCTTCCCTGGCAAAATTGATACATGTTAGGCATTACTTACCAATAATCTTTGCTTTTTTCCTCCACTTCGCAAACTACCCCATTTTGTAAAGGAATTGAATTGAACCCCGGCTTCGTGCACTAAGTTACTAGGAGGGGGGTGCTGCTACAATATGAATTACGGCAGGCCAACGTTACTGATGGTTCCAAGAGGTTCCAAGTGAGAAGTTAAATTTTGATGCTATCATACATAATGGCTCGGATATATGTATATTGACAATCTGCCACCAGTGACTTCGCGTTTACGGTTGACTATGTAATAGTAGTCACTGCCATGTCCCCTATATCATGTATGGCGTCCACAAGAAGTGTCGGTTTTTCCTTCGGCTTTGCTTCAAGCTTTTGGCAAAAGTAAATATCACGCCGGTGAGTACCAGCATCCATCGATCATTGACCATCCTTCGTCCATCACGCCACTATTGAATTACTCACTCATTGAACTCCAGGAGACTCCAGGTCAAAACATGAGCCTTCCATATCCAGCTAATAACCAGGCGTATTGTGATGTATCCGTGCTTGAAGCAGGAGTAGTTGGCCTTCCTCTGAAGATATTCATAGACACGGCACCAGACTCAGATGAAGTCCTTCTCGCCCCTTCCCTATCATTCCTTGTCCAGAATGTCAATAGAACCGAGAAATTCTTGTTCGACCTCGGGATCCGGAAAGATTGGCACAACCTCCCCCCTTCCGCCATCGCTCTAGGTGACAGTGGCAGCAACTTTACCCTCGAAGTTACTCAGGACGTTGTCGAGTCCCTCGCCAAAGGTGGGCTTTCCCCCATAGATATCGAGTTTGTATGTCTTTCCCATTGCCACTTCGACCATGTTGGCAACACGAAGCTATTCCCAACGAGTAAATTCGTCGTAGGTTCAGGCGTTGTGACCCTGTTCAAGCCAGGATATCCAGAAGACCCCTCTTCGTCTCACGCGTCCGATCTTTTACCTCCGAATCGTTCGATCTACCTGTCTCCAGATGCCTGGGGACCAATCGGACCATTTCCTCGAGGGTTTGATTTCTATGGAGATGGAAGCCTCTACATTGTAGACGCCGCAGGACACTATCCAGGGCACATCAACCTCCTTGTTCGCACGTCTGCAGACGGAAGCTGGGTATTCTTAGGCGGAGACAGCGCTCATCACTGGTCTCTAGTGACTGATGAGAGCAAGATAGCCACTGTACATGGATGTGCGCATGTGGACAAGGAGGCGTCAGAAAAGCATTTAGCCTGCATCAGAAGGCTACTAGAGGAGTCGAGAGTGAGGGTATTACTCGCGCATGACGAACCGTGGTACCGAGAGAACAAGGCAGGCTCTGACTTCTGGCCTGGCAAGCTACAGCCAGTCTGAAAGTAGTTGTTTTTTCTGGAAGTCGGTGGTGACGAAGTAGTCTACATGGAAGTTGTGGTACCGTCACTCCAGTGCAGGTGGTGAATGATACGCAGCAAAGTTCCAAATGGAAAAAATCTGGCCCAATTTATGACCCTGTTTTTTTTTCATTATGTTGTTGTACGATTGAGTGGCATTATCCGAATTTAATTAGCGTTTTCTGTAGTAAGAGCTAGCAAAACAGATAGCTGCGTGTGTGTATGGGTATGTAGACGTAAAACTCGTTAAACGGCTGTCGGGCCTTCTAGTATGTTCTACCCATGCCCCTCGACCTATGTCTGCGTCCATAACGGCGGCCAGACCTCCGTGAGCCGAAACATCTGCAGCAAAGGATGTCTGCGATTACGTCGAAGATGGTCACGATAACCTATACACAAAGGAGATCAGATACTGGTATATTAAATGGAATATCACTGATATTCACCGTGGTGATAGCACCAACAATGGCCATGATGACATTTGCGATAGCGGAGATGACGGCATTTATCCCTCGTCCGATTGCAGAGAATATAGAACCCTATCGTGACGTTAGGTGTGGCAATTTTTATGGCAAGTTCCTCTTTCTCTCACCATTGTAAGATTATTGAAGAGTGTGAATGTGTTTGTTAGTGGGGAATTGATTGAATATGATTCCTTGAGCTTTGGGGCGGCGTTTATAAAGGCGTCTTGGATCCGTGGCACTGATGATGTAGGTCTGGCAGTAGGAGGAGGTGATGATGACGCGTAGTGGCTCGTGATGATGTCATACTTATCAACGACGTCACGTATGCGATCCGTCACCTCACATGACATGTTCTGGAGACAGACTCGTTCTGGACCAGCTTTTTTGTTTTTTGAATTGAACTTTTTCCAGTCTACATCATCACGTACTTAAGTTTTGGATGCCTTTGAAAAGTCCGTGTCAAGTACCCAGATTAGTTTTGCGACTAAAGAGATATTGGTGCGGAGTCATACAATGAATTATCGTGACACTGGTGTACCCTAGTGTACCTGGTGAGCACCGAGAACCGTCCCAGCTGGCTGGATCAACATCTTTAATCGTTTGCGAACTCCTCTATTGCCCCTCAGATGTGACCGTTAACAGCGAATAGGCTGATTCAGGTAAACCATGTTCACTGGTACTCGATAACAATAACGCTCAGTTTTGTCCAGATTGAGCCGCTATATTACGTGCTCTATCTGACATGGCTCATCGATTCACACCCAATACAAGCAGCTGATGACTTTTTTAAGGACTGGTTGCTTCTCTTTCAAGTCTTCTCGGCACCTGATACCATCTCTACCGAATAACATCACATAAATTCTCAGCGCGGCTCATCGATCTTAGCAAGCCCCCAACTATGCTCACCACTAACAATTCTGGGGTGTCAAACGTGACTTTCGATTTCGTGATTGCTGGTGGAGGTGTTAGTATATACTCCCCTTCGTGTTGGTTCTACACATATAGACCGATCATGATCAGACTGCCGGCTTGGCCCTCGCCGCACGGCTATCGGAAGATCCCTCAGTTACTGTGGTCGTATTAGAAGCTGGCGAAAACACTATCGGTGATCCAGTTATCTCAGTTCCAGCCCAGTTTGGCCGAGCGATCGGCAATCCCAAGGTTCGTCAACTCGAAACACGCGTAGTCTACGTCTAGAAGCCATTTAATATTCCATAGTACGACTGGACATTTTTAACGACGAAACAATCCCACTCACATAATCGACAACTCTTATGGTCTCGTGGGAAGGGATTAGGTGGCGTTACTTGCACTATTTATCCTTGAATGCACTTTTAAAGTGATGAACGGCAGGAGGTAGCTCTGGTATCAACTTCTACGCCTGGATAAAACCTCCCATAGCCGATGTAGATGCTTTTGAGCAGCTTGGAAACACAGGGTGGAACTGGCCAGAGTTTATGCGGTATACAATTAAAGCGGAACAGTGAGTTGTACTGCTTCCTCACTCCTATCCTACTGCTCTAATCCTCATGGCGGTATTTTAGCTTCCATCCGCCTACCGATGAACAGGCTGATCTGTACCCCCACACATATGATACCACTGTTCGAGGGACAACCGGTCCAATTCAATCAACTATCACACCTCACGCCCATACAGTTCATGCTGTGGTTAGCGAGACACTCGTTAACATGGGTATCCCCGAGCTTGAGGAACCATACAAGGGAAATGTAAGTACGATATCTATACCAAAATATAGTATCAAAGTGCAATACCGATGTTATCGTAGATCAATGGCACATTCACTGCTTCCGCAAATTTAGACCCCAGCTCATGGTCGCGATCATACTCAGCCTCGGCCTACCTTTTGCCTGCGCAAGATCGTCCCAACCTCACTGTATGCTCTTATCCCGGATAATAATATCGTTTTTATCTCATACTACTAGGTACTTTCTCAAACTTTGGTTACCCGTGTTATTTTTGCGGACGCTCTTGATGGGGCGGAACTAGTCGCAACAGGACTAGAATTTATTCAACAAGGGAGTCAATACGTTGTCAATGCTCGAAGAGAGGTGATTCTCAGCGCCGGGTATGATAACGTTTTACTCCCACATATGTATCCTCGAAGTTCACCACCGTCACTGTAGTACGATCAAAGATCCTCAAATCCTTGAACTCTCGGGAATTGGGCGTCAGGAGGTATTAGATAGAATTGGTGTGGACGTCAAAGTCCACCTTCCAGGTGTAGGCGAGAACCTCCAAGATCACAACTTCTTTGGAGTTACATACGAATTAAATTCCGCCACGGGCCACCAGACTTTGGATCTACTCCGAAATTCTGAGTACGCGAGGGAGGCCATGCGACAATAGTATGTTTCCATCGTAGCGTTTTTTCTCTCGTTCCTCAGCAATTCCATTCTAGTACTGAGGGGAAAGGTATGATGAGAACAGGACTCACTTCGTTCACATATTTCCCCCTCTCAAGCATAAAGACTGAGAGTTCAGCCAGGGTCGCCAAACAGATTGAAAAGGAGATACAAGAATACAAGAATACTCCAGGCATTGCACCCGGCTTAAGCGAGCAGCTCGACATTCAACTAGCTTCCCTACATGACGACACAGTTCCAGAGGTCGAGGTTATAGGCTTTCCGGGGATGTTCATGTCGGCTCGTAAGCCAAATCCGACTAGCCTCCCTTCCTCCGTCTTTAACTACCGTTCTCGCAAATACAGTGACGCCGGAACCAGGAAAACGATACATATCCCTTATAGGTATCATCAACCATCCCATTTCTCGCGGAACAATCGTTTGTCGTCACGATTGACTACTTTTGACCTCCAGCCTTACTGTTTACCCAACAGCACGCCATCACTAACGATCCGAATGACAACCTTGACATCGACCCTCATTGCTTCGAAAAGGCCGCTGGTGAGCATGAATATTTCAACCTCTATTTCGCTATATCTGTCGCAGATTTAGAGTTATGCTTGGAGATATTCAAGTGGATCCGTAGCATGTCTGAGACAGAGCCGCTTAAGTCAGACATCATTGGGCCAGAGTTACAGCCCGGCCCAGATTGTGTGACCGATGAACACATCAGGGGTCAGAGGGTTTCCTGCTCTTTTGTGTGGCACAGTCGCTCACATATCCACCTTCTATTTCAGAATTTATTCGGGAGACACAGGGCAGTGCTTGGCGTAAGAATATGTATAACGCTGCCCTGTATTCCTGAACAGGTCAATTTTTATTTTCTAGATGCTATCGGGACGTGCTCGATGCTGCCCAGAGACAAGCAAGGTGTTGTTGACCCCCAGTTGAAGGTAAATGCGCCCAAAATTAGCTTTGACGATGACTGTTTGACCCCTTCATAAGGTGTACGGTACAAAGAACGTCAGAGTAGTGGATTTATCTATTGTACCCCTCCACATCGCTGCGCATACCCAAAGTACGTCCTTGGTTCGGTATAACACACAAACCCTAATTTAACGCCTGTGAAGCGATGGCTTATATGATTGCAGAGAAAGGTCTGCCTGCGACCATATCTCTTGCTTCGAATTAACTGATCTGTACTTGCAGCTGCGGATATAATCAAGTCTGCGTATACATCCACCCACTCATGACGCCTTTTACATTGTGTAAGAGAAAAAGTGGATTGACCTCTCAGCTTCAGACCGGGTCTTGGCAGATTGTTACATGGTGCCCCAATGTTAATATCGAATGAGTAACATGTCCATAGGTAATAAAAAAAAACACAGATGTTCGTTGATGAGGGAATAGTATGAAAGAACGTCAACCCCGTTCATCTAATTGTTTACGGTTTCCATTTAACTAGGCCATTCTAGTGATGAATGACCATTTGTAAAAACAAGTGAGGCCAGCGTAAAGAAGTCCTCTAGTATAAGATATGCCAAAGTAGCTGCACAAGTAACGTCGATTAGCCTGTACCATACGCAAGCGCGGATACCCTCAATCCGACATCAGTGTAATTGAGATCCGTGTAAGTTCCATGGTCATACATAGGTAATCGGTAGTGAGTAGGTCAGGTGGTGTGGGGTATCCTCAAGGTTACGGGTCACCAATAATACTTACAACACTTGATGAAGCCTGAATGGCCTGAGGCATGGGGAAACATTATTTGGAGGTTGAGCGGTCGCTGGGTTGACTCGGCTTCAGAAGCCTCTTGTAACCACGGTCGTTGATGAATGATGGAGAAGAAGGAAGAAACAACATGACAGGGATCAGGTGTCGTCACTTGTTGGGCGTCTGCATATTGAGTTGGTCGCGGTTAGAAAGGTCCTTTTCCTCAATGATCGGCAAGATAAATGATGAATGCCGGCAGGAGACCACACCTTGTGGAACAGTATCTCGTGGGCGAGGTTGAGCCACTCAAATTACCCCCCTCAAGTAAACGAAAATGAAATTTGAAGAGCAGGTCAGGCGTGCGGCCGAACAACCTTTGGCGATGAAATTGATTGACGACAGTGGCTTGAACAGATTGCAGAGGCTTGCTGCACAGACTTTCAAGATTTGAGTATATTCCCGTTCGCCTCCAAGATTGGTGACAAGGGCGGTTTGAGCACGGTGGTTTGACCAGACGGTTCAAGTTGTTGTAGTGGATGTGCTTGGGTGCGGTCAACTTGGGAAGAGAGCCACCCCGATCGATCAGATTGTTACGTAAACCGCTTGGCCGCTTCTTCTTCTTCCAAGCTTATTACTACTCACTAGCCTGATTGGATATGTAACCCGAGTTTGCATAAATACTTAATCGAAGTCAACGTACAGTCCTCGCGTGCATTTCTACCTCAACGCTCACCATGCTCTCCCCCAGGTTGAAGCTGGGGCTTGTCCTCCTCCTCCCACTCGTTTTTGCCGCGACAAGCGACCCTGCAAGCAGTGCTACTCCTTCCGTGACCCCAACGGTTATAATTCCGAGCTCTACTCATTCTTTGTCGGTTTCGAGCTCGTCGAGCGCTGTTACAGCCTCTTCTTCGCTGTCCATCTCTGTTCCCAGCTCCACCGCGCTTAGTAGTTCGGCATCGCTGTCCATCTCATCGGCTTCTGGAATTAGCAGTATTTCAGTCCCATTGTCCTCTTCTTCGTCTTCGGCTGCCGCCAGCACGTTCTCTCCGTTCCCTACTCCATCGCAAGTACCCATTCCCGGTGTATACCCAGCAACCGACCCAAACAGCCCACCGCCCGTTCGTCGTCGCGTCAACCCTTTGACCTTGACCAAATTCTTAATGCATATTATAGGTCTACTCTCCTTTGATTCCTGACTTTTCTCCGGCGTGGGCTGCCGCATACGCGAAGGCGAGATCAAAGGTTAGTGTTTGTAGATGATTATTGTTGCCGCTAGGATACTTTTACACAACCGCGTGCTTGGGGTATCGGGATGCGCTTCCGTACGGGTTACGGGGCAATAATAGACCACCTCGGCTCATTGCCGAACACGCGGGGATATTTCTGCAACTTCATGGCTGCCTTCTACTACCTTTATGGGTCCACTAATCCTGATACCTGCCTCTAGATTGCCGGGTTCACTCTCGATGAAAAGATTAGCATTGCTACAGGCGTGGGTTGGGAGGGCGGGCGCTGTGTCGTAAGTCGCATATTTTCTTTTGCCGGGTTTGCGGGTCTAATTCCATTAGGGTAACATACCTTCCATTGAACCTATTGCCGGACGCGGATGGCCAGGATTATGTCTTGAGGTCTGTTGAGAAGCTTCATAATAGTGGTGTCACTATACTTAGCCATCATACGAAAGGATTCCCCTCTTGGAGTTCGAAATGCCGATTTTGTCACTGCATTCCCAACTGCCATCAACGCGGCGGCCACGTAAGTACCGCTATTTGTTACGCGCGTGTTACACATTCTTTTCTCACCCGCTATGCTCTTAGTTTCAATCGACGTCTTCTGCGGCTCCGAGGCCTCTTCATGGGAAAAGAACACGTAGGAAAAGGTGTCAACGTTGCTCTGGGTCCCATGATGAACATGGGGCGTGTGGCTCAGGGTGGACGTAACTGGGAAGGCTTCGGTGCTGACCCATACCTTGCTGGAGAAGCTGCATATGAGACTGTATTGGGTATGCAACAGGCAGGAGTACAGGCATGTGCGAAACATCTTGTCAATAAGTGTGTTCAATTATCCTTTCTTTTCGAAAGTTACTAAGGTGATGTGGGAAATAGCGAACAGGAGCATAAGCGCACCCAATCTACATCCAATGTGGATGATCGGACTCAACACGAGATTTATACCCATCCATTCATGAGAAGTGTCATGGCTGGTGTAGCCAGTATGATGTGCAGCTACAGTACGAAGCTTTGTCGATTCTTTCTGTTTCTCACCTAACCTAATCTTGGCATTGACTAGATCTCATCAATAGTACTTACGCTTGTGAGAATGACAAGGTCATGAACGACATTGTTAAACGCGAGTACGGATTTCAAGGATGTGAGTTCATAAAGTATCACTCGCACAGATGTCCCAGCGCGCTAATTTGACTGCTCAAGATATCATGTCAGACTGGCAAGCGTAAGTTGATCGTCTCAGAGTCTTCATATTTGAGCGTTGAATTTGATCTGCAATCATAGAACTCACTCGACGCTTTCTGTCAATACTGGGCTCGACGTAAGTGTCAAAATATCTATCTATATAGTCAATATTGAGAAGCTGGTTGGTCGTGTAGATGACTATGCCAGGTATTTCTACCAGTTGATTATTGATCAAAATTCTCACCTTTTGCAGGCGATATCACGTTTAACTCTGAAACAACTTACTTCGGTGCTAATCTTACAGCTGCTGTTAACGGCGGCACTGTCCCCGAATCACGCGTTGACGATATGGGTGAGTATCTATGTATGTAGTGCCGCAATGTTACTCACCCTTTTTCACCCAAGCCACTCGTATCCTTGCTGCTTGGTACCTCCTCCGCCAGGACGTCCCTTCATTCCCTAAAACAAATTTTGACGCCTTCCGCCCCGACAATGAAGACACAAATGATCACATTGACGTCCAGGCAGACCATTACAAGCTCGTCAGAGAGATTGGGGCTGCAAGTACTGTTCTACTCAAGAATGTGAACCACGCGTTGCCTCTTAAGAAGCCAAGGAGTCTCGTTCTCATTGGCAGCGACGCCGGCCCAGGGAAGATTGGTCCTAACCAATTCTCTGATCAGGTGTGTATTATATCAATTGTCATAGAGCATGGCCAGAAGCGAATTCATTTTCCCTTTCCAGGGTGGCAATGACGGCGTTCTTGCGATGGGATGGGGCTCTGGTACTGCGAACTTTACGTACCTGGTCTCGGTAAGTATAACTCCGTTGCACCGTGTCCATTGAACTTACCATCTGATCACTAATAGCCTTTGGATGCCATCCAATCTCGCGCACGCCTCGATAGAACCAGTGTCTCATGGTTCCTCGACGACTTTAACCTTGCAAGAGCCGGTAATGTTGCTATTAGAAAGTCTGCTGCAATCGTCTTCATCAATTCCGATTCCGGTGAGGACTACATCACCGTCGACGGCAACGAGGGAGATCGGTAAGTCATCGCAACGTGTGTATCTCATATACGATGTTCAACGGTCATCTGCAGTAAGAATTTAACTGCATGGCATGGAGGCGACAAGCTGGTATTGGCCGTCGCTGCTCAGAATAAGAACACTATCGTTGTTGTCAACAGTGTCGGGCCACTGATCGTTGAGCCTTGGATCGATCACCCTAACGTCACCGCTGTATGTCTACATTAAACTATTTCGTACGATCGCATGGCTGAGGACGGCCATAATTAGGTTTTATGGGCCGGTGCACCTGGACAAGAGGTTGGAAACTCGATTGCTGATGTACTCTACGGCGTATGGAACCCTTCAGGCAGGCTTCCATACACGATTGCGAAGCAACCCTCGGATTATCCTGCTCAGCTTGTTTTGGGAGGAGGTTCACAAACCGTCCTCAGTATCCCGTACACAGAAGGGTAAGCTTTTTCCCCTTTTCAACAGACTACTTCTCTAACGCTTCCAAAAGGCTCGAAATTGATTACCGTCATTTTGATGCTGTACGTTTTTCTCTTAAGTACTTACAAAATACAGTGGTTGATGTTCTACAGCAAAATATCACCCCTCGCTTCGAGTTTGGCTTCGGTCTGAGTTATACCACGTTTAAATACAGCAACCTACATATTGGGAGGCTCAGCCACTCGGACAACACACAAGCTACTTTGGAGAGCGCGTGGGATGCGGGCAAGGCAAGCCCAATTGGGCAAGGTTCATCGACAGCCGTTTGGTGGGTAACATGTTTCCATATGACTTTTATTATTGATTTACTTGTAATATCCAGGCTCCACAGGCCCGCCTACCGCGTCACGTTTGATATTACGAATACAGGATCCAAATTCGGTAGTGAGGTAAGTCCATCAACTGAAGTATAGCTATCTTCCTCCAAGTTCTGAAATCGCCTCAGATACCCCAACTATACCTTAACATGCCTGCCTCCTCTGGCGAACCCCCTTCAATTCTCAAGGGATTCACTAATGTCGATGTTTCGTCCGGCGAGAGAAAAGCTGTCACAATCAACCTCTCGCGATATGACTTGTCGATCTGGGATACCGAAGCACAGGGCTGGCGCAGACCGGAGGGAACAATCAAAGTAACAATTGGCGCCAGTAGCAGGGACGCTCGTTTGCATGGACAAATACCTGGAACTAGCCATTCTTAAAACGTGGTGTATATCTAACGATACCCTTCTTCGGAAATTTAACTTGTTTTTGTTCTTTTACACTGGGATAATAGGTGTATGAGTGTAAGAACGCGATTTTATAAGTTTCCAGTCGAAATTTCAACGCCCATAGGCCATTGCCTGCTGATTAGCATTCAACTGCTAGTGCTTCTCTGGCCCTTGGTTGCTAAATTGCATTAGTAAGCAAGGAACACTAGGTCCGATAACTCCGAGCTATTCCTACTTGGGACACAGTTGTTGCGCCGAGTTGCGCCGCCTTCTATGAGGGGACATTTCGTTCACACTGCCATGCGTTGTGGTAGACGACACTACAGCCATTGTAACTCACAATCAGCCCCACCGGCCACCTGATCACTTTGACCGTCACCTGAAGTACTAGTCAATCTCGTTTGTCTTCCACAGAAGTCTCTTTTTTCGTTCAGTCGCGAGGAACCCAATGTGCCGAATCCTAAGTTCATAGAGAATCTACCCACGGTACCTCACAAGGATCGTCTGGACAAGGCAATTGTGAAGAAGTTGCGCGGTGTTCGTCTTCCTTGCATCTTATCATGGGACGATGAATGCGCATGCTATCCTCTCAGTGTTGTCGAGCAATGATATGTCATCCTTCCGTGCCAAGGGAAGTCGCCCATATATCTATTGGGTACACCGTCCAGATGTTTCTGGCACACTTTAGACAATATGCGCTACTGTCTTGGAGTTCTCGCAGCATCGAAACTGCTGCTTTTGGTGGAGGCGGTCGCACCCATACTCCTCACGCCAGAAGCTTCTTCGGTGTCTGTTCATGCTTCACTGAGTAAACCAGCGTCGTCTAGCTTCGGAACGCTTACAACCACAGAAGTGAATAATCCTGAGTCGACGATCGCGTCGTTACCGCAAGTGTCCTCAGGAACTTTTGCTTCCACACCCGCAGTATCAAGTGCTTCATTGAGCCCTTCTTCTGCATTAGTGTCACCCTCGCAAGGACCAATCCCTGGTGTGTTTCCTGCGACAGATCCCAAACGCCCGCCATCAAGTGATGATTCCAGCACAATCGTTCCCGACTTCGCCCCCGCATGGTCAGCAGCATATGCGAAGGCAAAGGCAAAAGTGTGTATGCCTGTAATAAATATTCATATTAATCTTAAATCCCATCGCAGATTGCAAGCTTTAGCCTCGACGAGCTTGCGAGTGTAGCCACCGGAGTAGAGTCGACTGGCTCTCTTGGCCGCTGCGTTGTAAGTCAGCGCCGTACTGTTGCAACTTGTATCAGCAATGAAATACTTTCTTAGGGTAATATCCCTGCCGTGGAACCAGTGGCTGGTCGCGGGTGGCCTGGTTTATGCTTGGAGGTAACTGTTCCAGGCCTAACGCCGTTCGGTACCCGCTACTCATGATGCTTTTCTGACCAGGATTCCCCGCTCGGCGTACGCCTTGCGGACTTTGTTACTGCCTTCCCTACCGGAATCAACACGGCAGCAACGTAAGGATGATAAGTTATCCTCGCCAGAAGCCCTGATTAACTTAGTTTTACAGGTTCAACCGGTCGCTCATACGCCTTCGTGGCCTATACATGGGACGCGAGCACGTGGGGAAAGGCGTCAATGTTGCGCTCGGGCCCATGATGAATTTAGCTCGTGTTGCCGAAGGTGGAAGAAACTTCGAAGGATTTGGTGAAGACCCGTTCCTTGTTGGTGAAGGTATGGGAGTTAAATCTGATATTTGTTCCTATCCATATCTAAAACCTGATAGCGGCCTATGAGACAATCCTTGGGATGCAACAAGGAGGTGTGCAGGCGTG
>JABCKU010008453.1:0-12938 GCA_018221655.1 Myochromella boudieri
ACCAAAATTCAACATACGTGAGGCACAACATTATATCTGAACGCAATGAATATTGTTGTCCACCACCATCGTCGAGTACCCGGCAAATACCGTGCCACACCACAACACGAAATATAGTCTGTCCACTGCCGAAAAATGGCATAGAAATATTCTGCTTCCACAACTATATTTTGCACCTGAAATATATTTTACTGTATCACAATTCCAGCTATAGGAATATTGTATCCTTCTACCTTAATTTCACATCCAAAATATATCTTACTGTACGACAATTCAAATCACGGTCAGCCACCACAATATCCTTGAATGCAGCAAATACTGTTGCCCACGACAATACTGAAATCTACGCAACCATATAGTGAGTGTACTCACTCACGCACGAAGATATTTCAACCCCCAACGTTCTCAAATTCAGTCAAGATCCAACATATCGATGTTCGCGTTCGAGTCCATTTCCTCCACGTTTGCACTGGCAGAGGCCTCCAACTGCGGGTCCGGAATGGGGTCCTGGATACTATCGCCGCCTGACTCGGAATCGGGCACCGCATCATTGTCTCGAAGGTCCTTTCTGTTCCCGCTGGCGCATGGCACACCTGAGAGGTCAGCACCGGATTCGCCCTTGTTGGCACCATTAGGGGCCCCGCGTTGAAGAATGTGCAAGAAAAATTCGACGTCTTCTTGTCGCAAAGCGGGAAGACCCATTTTTATGTTCGCGTCCATTAGTGTACCCACCTTGGCCACAATAATTCGCTGGGCCAGTGTCCTTGTATGTTCCATTCCCCCGAAGTCAGGAAAACGTCGACTCTGTTTTCCTATCGATGCTCCCTGGCCCGTATAAACCTGATCGAGCGTGAGGCCAGTCATCTCCTTTATCGCCTTCACCACAAAGATCCGTGTGCGAGGATCCATGATCTGCTTGCCAAGTCCTTCTTGAAGAGGACCCTCAACGATACGCCATGTTTTCCAGAACAGCAGGTCCCACAACGCTGGCTCGATCTCACATCCGCAATGCATTAAATGCGCCTGTGGTTCCTGCACAATAGTCGCCTTCCTCAGTGTGTTATTGGAGACGAGCCTCGGCCCCGGAGTCCCAGTAAATATGTATGGGGGATTCTCCTGTTTCTCAGCTTTGGCCGACCGAGGCCGCTTCCCATCCTTGAGCTCCTCCACCTTTTGTGGGTCTTCTCTATTGACAATATGATGGAACAAGCACTGGAGGTTGCCTTGCGAACTCCACAGTATGTGTAACGCCAGATCTTTGGAGATGGTAGCGCATTCAGGGACCAGGTCTTGATTCTCGCGAAGCATCTTGCGAAGCCCAGGAGATATTATGGTTCCGCCGTCTGTGTTGATGAATGTTCTCATCGCCGCTCGTGCCTGTTCTACTCAATTTACATAAGCGTTGTGTTGGTAGCGTTGCGGTTAGGCGTTACTTACTTGGTATCTTCGCTTGTTCTTCTTCAGAAAGCTTCTCGTAGGATGTGAGCTTCAAGGGTTTTTTCCGCTCTTCGACTAGACCACTTCGGCTAGGACCCTCCTTTGTTTGAATGGCCACTGCATTATTTTCTCTTTTCACAGCTGTTCGCCAATGTACCTTGAGTAGAGTATTGGTAATGGTAGACCCCGACCTCACCTTTTCCAGCCCTGACACTGTTGGCGTTGGCCTTGGGACCCTTGTTCCCCTTTGGTTTTGGAACTATTATCTCTACAATGTCAGAGTCGGAATCTAGAGTTTCTAACTTCCCGGTTAACATGGCCTCATCCCAGTCTGGAGTCAAGGTTTCAAGCTTCGGGCTCGGCTCACACTTTAAATGTGATAAAAGGCCCCGAATGGAATAGCAGAGCAGCGTATCTCACCGTTACACTTTGCAAGACTTGTACGTCTTCATCAAGCTACCCAATGTGGTTGGTATATGTCAACCACCAAGCGCGTGATCCATTTGAGGTTTGATACTCACCTTCGTTTCCATCGGTTCGTTCTTCAAGGCAATCATTCTACTTAACGCAAACAGTAATGCACACAGCGGCTGTGCCGTGTCTACAGGATCATTGCTACGCTATTGCACCACAAATATCGCTCTATCAGTTATGTCAGACTATATCATGAACAACGACCTACCGTGGCTGCAATTTCAGCATGATCGCCATTGATTGGCCTATTGTCAGGCACATTGACCCGCTCTTCTTCAGGCACATTGTCGTTTACCATGCTCCTAATTACATCTTTAGTTTCGTCGCCATTGGGCTAACGAATATTGTTAGCATATGTCACGATTCATTTGTGTTTTGACACTCGCCTTCCTTTGCTCCGTGTCAGTTTTCTGTGCGTTTGCCATGGTCATTGCCAGAAGTAAGGCCAACACGCGTGTTGTGTCCAACAGGGGTGACATGTCTCTATGATTTATAGGCTAATGCACCGCCCAAACCACTGTATCAGTAACATCCAGAATAAATAACCAACCATGGCTTACTACTGTGGCTGCCATCTCAGGGTTTTCGGGCGCTAGCTGGACATTGTCCACCGAGCTACAGCGCTGATATCCATACTTAGTAGAGATACTATGATGATGTTAGGTAGACTTACCAGCTCATCCTGTTCTTCGATTGCCATCGCCTGGTTGTTGGTGGCCTCCCCTGCCCAGATATTTGGCACGGTCTCTGATACATTCACCATTCGGACCCCATCCACTATCATTTCGTCAGACGAGTACCCTAAACTGGGTTGTAGTTCCTCGCCTACGCCATCCTAGGGATTAGAAGGATTATCAACGCTGTACTTCAAGCATGTTATACATCCTTACAACGCTGCGCTCCATCTCACCGGCCTCCTCAATGTTACAGCCATGTTGGACAGGGTTCACTTGGCTTTCGATCGCATCACAACCTGGATCCTCCATCAAAAAAAGCTCAAACATGGCTGCATTGAATGCCACTCCATCTTGCTCAAGATCTTGCTGTGGTTCTGTGTGTTGGGCAACGCTAGAATCGGACTGAGTCGAAAGCGTTGATCAACATTGTGAAGTGCGTGTGACACAGTCACATGAAAAACACTTACCACTCGTCGGATGTCATCCTTCTTTAAGTCACCTTCTTCTGTCGACATGGACACAATTTCGAGGCCTTCAGCTTGGGACGGCGGCTTATTGTAAAACTGTGGTCCAGCGATCGCGTGGTCCGTCTTTTCAAGGTGACAATCCCAGCCATCAATATCTTCGCTCACGGGAGCTGGTGGCAGTTCACTGGCCGTCAATCCAGTAACGGTCAAAGTGGTGTCGGACTGGGCCTCTGGAGAACCAGTATATTCAATTGTTACTGTTTCGACAATACCGACAGAATCCGCACTCTGTGAAAAATGTTAGGCCCACACCTAAATTTAATTAATAGATAATCTTACTCCTTGGTTGGATGCCTGAAGATCCAACATTTCATTCCCAGTAAAACCCGCATCCTCGTGGTCACTGTCGTCGTCGCTCGATGTTAGGGAAGATAATTGAGAACCGGAATCATCACTGTCTGGCCACTTGACGCGCTTGCTTTCGCTCTCTGGACCCTCTGAAGCACGCTTTGTGCCAGTTTCCACTGTCTCTTGAATGCTTGCCAGTGTATCTTCAGCGGCAGCAATTGCATTATGACAGTTGGCCACAGCCCTTGCAAGACCTTGTCTCCGAGCTGCAAGAGAACTGTTAGTACAGTTTGCCAATTATACTGGTAATTTGAACTTGCCTCTGCCACGACTGACAGGCTTTTTTTTGTTGACAGGCTCCCGACTAGACGAGGCTTCTGCACTCTGGCTTCTCGCCCTCTCTACACTCTGGCTTCGGGTCTTCATCGCGGCACGATATTGTGACTGAGCAGCACGTAACTGGATGTTCAGAACCTGAAGGTTTATTTTTGCCTGAGAGAGCGATGGCTGGGGCCGTGTGGGTTGGGACATCAGATTTCGACTCGGTTGCCTGTGCCCCCAAATATGGTCAATGCAAATGATAATTGGTTATTTCCAGGGCGAACAAAAGTTTCCAGGTAACTGGTAATATTAGAGTCACATGGTATGTATTTTATAGGCGAGGCTGCCTGACCCAGGCCGACAGCCGCGTACTTGCATTCTATGTATTTGGCGACTATCGGGCAAACCAATTAAAAATTTTTTACGCATCTCGCGACTATTCTATCAATTAATTCACCTCCATATCGTCAGGGAGCCTGGGGGAGCTGGGAGGAGACGAACTCATGGGCGTATAAGGTCTAGGTAAATACCAAATGTCCTCAGCTTTTTCTACTTCCACCTCGGCTGCTTGTAAGGCGTCTCTAGCCTTTTTGACCCGTTCTGATGATCTGTCAGTAAAAATCGACAGATACTTAGTCCAAATCCTTACTGAGACCGCCACCCTTGGCATGTTTTTTACGCCTAAGCAAGACTGCACGATAATTTTGTTGGGCGCGTTTGAGTTTCTTCAACGGCTCTTTGAAAAGTGCTAGTATAACGATTAGTTGAGTTTGATTAACTGAAAGTGTCTTTGTTGCAACATACTCTTCATCTGGATAAGCTTCTCCCATGGCACGAAAGGATTGCTAATGTCCATGGCATAGAAGCGTGCCTCTGCCTCAGCTGAGGGCACATATGGGGTGGCTGCTGCCAAAGGCTGAGAGGATGTACTGGGTGTGGGAGGTGGGCCGCACATGAATTCGATCGCCACAATTATGAAGAAATTTCCTTAAATACCTCAAAGAACGGTCCCATCAGACCCATTTGGAGATATCAAATCAAGCATAGCTGGGAGTCTTTGCAGTATCATTGGGTGGAATCGTAGATTGACCGTCGTTAGCCATTTTTCAGTCTATCTAACTCCGTTTGCTCCAGCATCAGGAGCGTCAGGGTTGTTATGTACTTTCATCAACAAAACCTACCATCAATCTCAGATAGAATTACGCGAGATGGCTGGCAAGATGTATCCAGATCTAGTGCCCCGACAATTTGTCTGGAATACCCATCCTGGAAGACAAAGTTTGGTTTAGAGAGAGAACGGGATACATGAATAAATGCGAGCTCACATTTCTTCAACCCAAGGAGCTGAAGAAACTCTTCTTCAGAGTCGTACGCCGAGCCTTTTTGTAATTGAGAGATATAGTGCGTTTCATTATCCGAATCAGAGGTATATGGCGGGGATGACGGTGGTAAAGGGGACGAAGGCGGCAGTAGAGAGGGAGGTAGGGTGACAGATACTGTGCCACCAATGTTTTCATTGGCAGAAGAGACGCAAGTAGTGGCTGAATTCACTGAGCACACTGGCTGGCGCTCTGGGCGTGGCGCAAAACGAGGTGGCATGCTCACACGATGCCGTGTGTCTGGAGGTCCTGAAGTAACCATGTCTCCTATGTGCAAGCTGGATGTACCATGGCTATCTTCGTGTGCACCCACCAGGCTGGGCTCTGCACTGCCATGAAGCCTTGGTTCAGGAGACGAGGCTGATGTGTGTAAAATATTGTGATCTTCCGAAGAGTACAACCGTAGACTTTGATCCATGCTGGTTGGAGTCTGGAGAAGTTTTTTACGATGGCGGTATCTGTCAAGCAAAGTAATGAATTTATTAGTCTCATAATCTTATATATTGACAAAAGACCAAAAGCATACGCAGCAGCAGCAACACGAGCCTTGTTACGGCATTCATCAACATTATTCCAGTAATAGTCCATCGAAGACTGCTTGTGACGCTCTTTGCGTTCTTCATCCGAGTACTGACGCTTCCGTCCCATAGCAGATGTCCAAATAAAGTGCACTGGTTTTTAATCACTGGCAAGGAAGAACTGTGTCGTGTATGGCGCAGAGTGAAATAATACAAAACGGTTTGTGATTCGAAGTTTGTGATTCGTTTGTGATTAGTTTATGATAAGTTTGTGATTAGTTTATGATAAGTTTGTGATACGTTATATCATGTTTGCGCTTTGTACAATCCGCCTCACCCATCTGTCTTCCCAAAATGGTCTCTTCTGGGTGGGCTGTAAGGTGGCCATTTGGGTGACCATCTGGAACACATTTCGCCATTGTCGTTGTATGCTCGTTAGCTCGTTTTAAACTTCTGATGCGAACTTTCAGGCTTTGTTCAGACTGGCACTTTACTTACTTTGAAATTCTTCGGAATCAAACTCCACTGAAGTCACTCGACCACAATGATAATTGACACCACCTGGTCTGTCATGATATATCTGGACTTAGAAGCTCTGCAGGTAATTGAATTAGACCCAGAAGTCCGTTGAAGCTCCAGCCCACCTCTCGTCACACAATGACCAAAAATCAATGATTTTTTTTGGCTTCACCTGTTGTTTGCCAATCTCATTGTATATATGAACGTCGAAATATCCCACTGCCGTCAAAACCTCCATTCACTCCTGCATTTGAATCCGCGTATGTAGAATGATCAAGACATTGTCAAAGTACAAATCTCTTCTGTGCTTGGAATTTGTACATGTAAAATATCCACATATTAATTGACGGTACTCAACGGTACTCTAGTATCATCGAAAAACACCTCCCAATCTGAAACGACCATCATAAGGCTCCAACGATCTGCTTAAACAATACCTACATACAGCACACTGAAAACTGTAATCATCCCGAAGGCGGACAAGAAAGCTGTGCTTTGCTTCTGGGGCAAGAAATCTACGGTAGAGGTATCTGGTGGGCAGCCTGTGATAAAGAACTCGAACTAACAATGAAAGGTGATCGTGATAGCCTTCATAGGGGGGGTGGAGCATACGGAATATGGCATTGGGTAGGTTTCGTGAACCACAATAATGACACCGATCCAGAACAGGGAGCGGGGCATGAAGCTCGCCACAGAAGTGACAGAGGTCAACTTCAGGCAAAACTGGCAATCGGCGTCAAGAAAAGTGGGAAGGGCAGACACTTGGGAGCGTACCTTCGTCTTCATCTATCCCAGACTCGTGTTCTTCTTCACTGTCAAATTCGACCAGAGTAGCATCGGTGTCAGTATCTGAACTGGGCTCGTTTTCAGTGTCGGAACAATGGACACCCTCTGTGTCACGGTTTATGGTTTCTGCCTCATCCTCTACCTCCACCTCGCGGATATCACAAGCCTCTGTGTCGTCTGGATGTTCTACCCTCTCGGTGCCGAGAATCCTACTCCTGTCGACGCCTGGTGAATCGGCTTGCTCAGAACTGTACAAACTTCGGCCGTGAATTGCAAAATAGTGCACATCCTCCCAGGCATCTGCTGCAGCAAGATCCATTTGTATATTTCCCTGTTCAACATTGGTCCAGTCAAGGTCTTCATCTTCCCAGGGCAAAAGGAGAGCCAAGTTCGACGTCCGTGGAGGGTGTACGCTGTAGGGGACAGGACCATGTAACACTGAAAAGAGACGACGGTTTGGCTCAACCTGCTGGCCTGCCATGTAGAAATTAGTTCGCAGCTGTGCTAGTAACTAAAGTTCGAGCGGCATACCTGGGTTTTGATTAAGGCAGTCACTGTGATTATCAGTCATGCCAGGCAGTGCACTGCTCAAGCCTTTTGAATGCCTTATGCAAAAATGTCGAGGTTTGTCACAGTGCGCCTATTTAGGACGACGATGACGAAGCTGCAAGCGGCAGATTCCAGATGTCAAATAACAACGCTCTTGGTAACTACTGTCCGGTTAACTTGTAGGCGTCGCTCTACGAAGTAAATCATTAAATTAAAAGGGCTCAAAGTTAAGTATATAGTATGTGAAGAAAACGTACAGTGAAAGAAACAGGTTTCGTCATAGGCAGTGGGAAACCGCGACAACATTTTCTCCGACGGAGCTGGTAGATAACATGCCAGGGGCCCATAACATGGCTGACTACCAAGAAATGCCATCAGGGGGGACAGCATACACCACGTTGTTCAGCCGATTGGGAAAAAATCGTAGCCGACAGCTGGCATCATCTGAACCCTCAAAAATTACTACCATCTATCGGGTCCCCAGATAAATCAAGTGACTCTAAGCGCCCGCTGACAACTTTGAATTCGAAGCCCCTGATAGTACCATCGTGGAGGTCCGACGTGGTGATGTGTTTGGGTTAAGGAGCTGAGCACAAGGTGGTCACTCCTGGATCGCAAGTAAGGCTGTACAATGGGAGATTTTTAATTATGGGGGTCAATGAGAGTCAATGATGTACAGGATTGTTTGCAGACTCACCTCAACTATAGCTATAGCACGCACTTTCCAAAACGCCAAGTGTTTCGGGTTCTATTCTCCTCCTATACTACCTCATACCCCATCACCCAGGCCAACGGACGCCGAAATGTACCTGACATAAAGTAATTTCATAGATGGTTGTAAAGGCGAGAGCAGGGCACATGAGCACTTTTTGGGGAGGGGGAAGGTGGAGGACAAAAACAAACTTGTGATTGGATCTTGGCATCAAAATGGTGATCGTGTGTCCAAGATTAGATGTAATCTATGACTGATCGGTGGTTTGTTGGAATTCATGACATTATTGCCTTCCCATACGACTTTGCCTGCTTCACTGCTAGTTGTTCGAGCGGTTTCACCATGTACACATGCGCGCCCCATTGCTTTTCCAAACACGATAAAATATCTGGTACTTAGCCAGTTCATCATCAGTAAGTTACCGAATGAAATTGAATCGGGCTTGGGACTGATTGCCTGTTCGTATTTCAGTGATAAATGAGGTCCTAAACGAGGACATCTAACGACGCTATCAGAAGCTATTAGCCGGTATCAGTCAGGAAGCTTCGGGCAGTGAAGGGGCTATCGGACCAGGGACCCGAGTGGGCATGAAGTAACAGGTAATGACACACAGGAAACTTCTGTGCTTGGTGGCCACTCACCTTTCCATTCCTTTCGAGGCCACCACAACCGCCACCTCCCTGTGGATCCAATCCCATGCGAAGTATGAGTTTAGTATAGAAAGGTGAACTAGACAGTCCCTAGCTGATCGATGATTGCCTGACCTTGCTACCAGACACGTCGGGGAACCATTTCTTCCTCATTGACTCATCCAGCATACGGCAAGTCCACCTTGGCCAAGACTCTCGAGGGCTACTATCCGTTCAGAAACCGAGCGACGGCGAAGATGATGCGAGAAGCGTGGAACTGACCTCAGAAGACCCTCGCCTATGTTGGCTTCTTCCCCTACCCTTGGGCTCAGGAATCATTGACATTCTTAATGTCTTCCACAAGATTTTCTACCATGGATTCGATTTTTTTACTTTGCTCGTCTGTGTCTGGCATCAAGGAGGGCGGTATGTGAGTGATACTTATTGTGTTCACCACTTGATGTCAACGAAGCATCAGAAACCTGCCACCTCAACCATTCGCTGGCGCAACCATATCTTTTCTAAGCACATCATCCAACAAATCGCGAGGCTTTAGTTGAGTGCGTGTTATGCATATATCTTTATTTTTGTTGATGGGAACTGATTTATCGACACTATGCTACCTGTGGCCATACTGACCATAGGAACCACCTCGCTGGACAAACGGCAGATCAATTAGAAATGTTTGGGTAGAAAATTGAAACTTTTGGTGCTCACAGTACTTAATTATTCATTTTGTCGAGGTGAGCTTCAATCGCAGTGCAGGCCTTGTGAATGCATGGGGCGCAGACCGTGCGCAGACTCTCAGCTCGGTGATCATACCATTCAACTACGTCGCCTCCCTTCAATTTTCGACGTAACATGGTAGCTGGAAATGGGGGCCAATGATTAGGTATATGGTGCTCGTCCCACGTACAAAAGTGACAGGGGCCTGAATGTCGCGGCAGTGGGGTAGGACTATTTTGACAAAATATATGGTACACTGTAGTTGGCATGAATAATCAATGTTGAGCGTCAGTAATAAGTGTACGAACAGGAGCAAGTAACGCGCAGGGTCTGAGGTTGCACCATGGTCTCTTGGAGTCTCTTAGTGGGTGGGGTTGGTGATAATTATGGAATTCGCTGATCTATGTACTCATATAGTGATGGCATCATGATAACCATCTTTTTTAGAGTAGACACATGGCGACAATTGGCAGTATGTTCCACGGCCCACACGTAGACTATTCAGGACGTATCACGTATTTACTCGTTAGCGCCGGCTTCAGCGTTTGTGTTAGCTCGCAGTCGAGCTAGTTCAGACGGCTTGATGGTGCCCCTGTAGACTTGGTCGAGAAGATCGTTAAGTAGATCAGTTTGATTCTCCCGCTCAGCTAAGGCCTGTTGAGCTCGTTGCGCGGCCTCCTCTGCTTCGCGCTTTTCTTTCTGAGCTTCCACATACCGTCTATTGAGTTCAATTACTTGCTTCTTATTGTGGATAAGAAGCCCATTCACAACGTTGCCGAAGTCGTTGACCATCTGGTTGCTCTCTGCATAGGCTTCTTCGATCAAGGCCGGTGAGACATACGTCATGAATTCATCGCTGGATGCAGCTTGCTTATGCTGGGCACCAAAGAAAAGCCAGCTATGGGTCTCGAGGGCCAGACGCTCGACCTGTGGTAACAATAATACAGCGGGTGCGATATAAGGGAAATGTAGGTTGACCTACCCGAGCAAAGATATCTTGAGTCTGAAGTCGGAAGCGATCAGAGGCCTTCGATGAGCTCTGAGCAACTGCTCGAAGTGCGCGTGGTCGAAGGAGCGCTGCATCATGTTTTCAGTGCCTCCGATAAAGTTTGTCTGTTGTCACAACGTACGATATGGCTTGCCCCCTTTGGTAACACCTTGTACATGTCCATAAATTGGTCGTTTTTTGGTGGCACGTCTTGTCAGAGATGGGCGCAGGTCATGTTCACTGTTCGAGCTTGAGTGAGGACTGTCATCAACGTCGCTGCCATCACCTTCGCCTCCATTGACACGCAGGGGAGATGGGCCGTACGCATCTGGTGAGGAGGGAGGCGGTGTGTTCATTGTGAAAAGATTGATGCGTGATTGGTTGGAGTGGCGGACAAACGCTTGGAACGACTCATGGGGCTGGGGGGTGCGAGGCACAGGTGCACCGGGCCCGAATAGCTGAGGCGTTTGAGGAGAAGTGTTGGCGCGCTGTGACATGTCAGGTCCTGGTTGGAGGCAGGGCTCGAATGGCTGTGATTGGGGGTTACCTTCGATGTGGGTGCCCGTTGGTAAGCGTGGCAGTGGGGTGTTTGCGTCAAGGTCAGGTATTCCACTGATAACACGAAGGTCGGGATGAATGAAGCCGTCAGGGGGCGTCGGGGGCGCGACACCTGCACTCGTCAGACTTCCGGGGACACTGGGTGGCAGGGTCGCTGATTGGTGTGGTACATGGGCGCTCGCCGATACCGTAGGGGTGCCCGCACTGGGTACGGTGGGTCCGCCGATAGCGCGAAGGTCGGGATGAATAAGATCGTCGGGGGGCGGCAGGGGTGTGGCGCCTACATTCGTCAGAGTTGCGGAGACATTGGGATGTGGGTCCGCTAATTGGTGTGGCAGAGGAGTGTTTGAGGGTGGTCCGGTCGTCAATGCGGCAGGGGTGCCGGTGCTGGGTACATTGGGTTGCACTGTCTGGTCTTGTGGAGAGGTGGTGGAGGATGGGTCGTTCGTTGGTACGGCAAGAGGTTCCTGAGCTTCATTGGGTACAATCGCACCAGTAGCGGGAGTGTGACGACCACGCTAAGCTTATGATTGAGAACCTGATTTAAGATTCAATGCAACAAAATGAAACTCACCGGGAGACGAATTCCTCTCCTAGAGTGAGGGCATTCCTTGATGAATGGGGCACCAGGGCATCTCCTACATCGCATTTGGCGAGGTTTTTTGTGGGGCGTAGGGGGGGTTGACATACTTATTTCTTTGATGATGCTCGTTTACAAAGAGATCGGCGGTAGGGGAGAGAACAGAGAGAACCGACGAAAAGGACGAGACGGAGAAAATCGGGAGTGTACTCTTGACGGTCGTGGCAGTCGACAATAGGAAGGTAAATTCATGTATTGGAACACTATGTCGCTCGTGCTGATCAAGACCATATTGATGAATCAAGATGGCGGTCTGCAGTGGGCGACGATATTCGCACTATGGTGATTTGCAACATCAAAGTAGTGACTGGAGAGCCGTTCTCCAAATGAAAAGAAAGTTGGGGTAGGCAATGATAATTGCATTGCGTTTATGGTGGCACGCAACAGTATTCTTGATTACGTAGGTCGCGACATGACTACCCACGCAAAACCAATCCCGTGACTCTCAAAATTGATCATATTCGAATTCTGAGGTGGATGTTGGTGTAGGAGCAAACAAGATATCGAGCGAAGATTGAAGATTTATGCTTCAGTGTAATTCACCACATGAACGCCTACCATCCAGGTTATTGTCGTAAGGAACAGTATTCATATGCGGTCGAAATACTGTGGGTGGCCACACGAAGGATTGTGGCATAGAACATAATTCTCTGCCATACTGAATATCGTCGTGAGCAACATTAATATGGGTATAAGATATTGTCGTCGGGCACCTGATTCTTATGTGGAAGAAATGCTGTTGTTGGCTACATGAATGATATTGTAGCAGACAACTAAATCTGCTACAATGCTGATGATTGTCGTGAGGAATATTAATACGAGTGTAAGATGGTGTCGTTGTACATGTGATTTTGGTGCAGAAGAAATATTGTGGTTGGCCACACGAAGGACACTGTGTCATAAAACATTATTCCACGCTGTGCAGAATATCGTCGTGAGGAACAATATTCGTACAGTATGTGATAGGGTCATCGTGCGTCTAATTTGTGTGGAAGAAATACTGTGGTTGGCCACACGAGGGATACTGTGCCATAAAACATTATTTCACACTGTGTAGAATATCGTCGTGAGGAACAATATTTGTACAGTATGAGATAGGGTCTTCGTACATATGATTTGTGTGTGGAAGAAATAGGGCACCGGTTTTTTACCGTGGCAGTGCCGTGCGGTACCGTGCAGCTGTGAAGTGCCGTGCAGTACCGTGCACACG
>JABCKU010008454.1:0-12809 GCA_018221655.1 Myochromella boudieri
GGCAAGTTGAAGTTCTAGCTCTCGGGGCTTTGGGGAACTTGTTTTATTGTTACTACAGTATAGGTATTTGTAAACTACCATTCTACAGACCTGAGTTAAATATCTATGATAGTCGGACTATGGTCAGTCAGTACTAGCACAAAGAATATCTAAATGAAATGGCGAACAGTAGTATGGTGGCATAAGGAACGAATGGAGGAGATTCTCCTTGATGAATGAATCTGTATGATTAGGTAAGTTAGTGATTGTGATGTGGAACTTTTATCAAGTTCTGACCAAATCAAAGAAATTGAGCATTGAAAGATGAGAATTGCATGTCGAAATGGAAATCAAACATTGAAAAGAGAATCAAATCATCGAAAAGTGGTAATCACATTGTCGAAAGTCACAAGTCCGAAATCAAACGTTGAAACTCAAAAATCAAAGATTGAACGTCCAGAGTTGTTTTGAACATGGTAAGGTTGTGTCAAAAAGTTGAAAAAATCAAAAAGTTACGTCAGATTGGTGGGTCTGCAGATAGCAGTCTCATTAGCGCCAAGTCAGATAGCATACTCATCAATGTGCTTTTGACAAAGTCAACAAAGAAGAAATCACTGTAAATGCCACAGAAAAGTGTCAACATATCATTGATGACAATCTATTGAATAAATTTGACATGACATACAAAATGCTAACCATGTGGTATCTTCTTAGAACTCAGTCACAGAGGAGTATAAAAGTTATAAACTCTTGTTTCATCATTGACACATATTTATTTAGACTAACAGTTGATACTTTGGGCTCTCTGATGCTCATAACAATCTTTATTCCACTATTCCTATGCTCTGGTTACTGTTAGATTGCTAGAATAGCAAAGTCTAGTAGTAATGTATAAATACTGTAGCTAGGCATAGTAAAAACCAAGTAAATAACTTCACCCATATTGCACATGCCTACTGTAAGGCTTTCAAACCTTGTAAACCATTGGAGTGCCCTGAGCTATCCTGGGACCAAAGATATTTTTTCTGATGCTTTCACATTGTTAACATCATCGACATCTAGTTGAAATCATCGACACCATCATCAAAACAATTAAAACTGTCGAAATTGCCGACATCACCCTACATACACATCAGAGTCAAAGTTGAGTGCTGAACCTTCCATAAAAGAACTAAAGACTTTTAGAACAGAGTCTACACCAAAACCCAAACTTTAATATCAAATTCCTGTCAAAGTGTAATCTTTAGAAAGGCATCCTCACAATATAACAAAGTAAAGTCCTACCCACAAGTCAATCTCATTGATCTCCTCTATGTGTTTTGTTATGGCACGGCCAAGACTAGATTGATTCTGGACGCATCAACGGATTAGTATATTTGTACAAATGTAGATTGGATAATATTTTTTCAGATAATATATAGATGTGGAGGGATATTCATTCAATCCAGATCATCTATAGATATCCATTAGGAAATGTCTTCCCTTTGGGAAATATATTTTGGTATTAGATTTTCATTTACTCTAATTTTCTCTCACACTTCATCTTGGCACAAGTATGCTGACCAGAATAGCCTGTTTGCAGTTTCTATCCTGTAATACATAGTTTATGAGGCACATAGTACTTACTAATACAATCTAATTCATTATCATGGGATGTCTAGGACAGATGTGACCAGTGTCAGCAGCCAAATGCAAATAATTGTAGACATTTTTCATGGATTATCTAGAATCTGTACAGATTTATCTGTTTGAATAAGCAACTCATAGCCCAGAACCTTGTTTTGAGAGTGTGTAAGGATTTGTGACAATATGCGTCACAGAATGTGACGTGACGTAATCATGGGCTTATTGCCCACCACCAGCATATGATGGTGCAAAGGTCCCGTTCGAGATTAAAACCTTTCCAGTAGACGATGCGATCTGACGGACGACGTCTCTGTCCCATTATAAATGGTTTTGGACAGGGTGAAAAGAAGCTGCGTGTGGCAGCACTGTGAGGGGACGTTTGATGATGGTGAATGTTGTGGACGCCATGATATTAATCAGGCTCCTGCAATGGGTTGGAGACCAAATACTTGTAGTATCGATTAGCTGAGGGTTGAATGCTCATCAACCTTGTGACTGGCTTAACATCCCAATGTGGAGGGACATGGCGCTTGGTGCTCACTAATCACGAAGCATCTTTACTGGCTTCCGTCGGGGTTACCGGAGTGCTCATAAAATGAGGAAGGGCCGTTCGAAGGTGACGGAGCGCAGCGGATCAGCACGAGATGAGGTGTTAGCGGGTCATCCAGTGATTTTGTGAACATGATGAGATGACAGACAAGATATATCACAGTGGTTCTTGTAAAGAGATTTGTGCAAAGCAATACTAGAAGTTGCGGGGGCAAGGCGGTCGACAACATGAGCTGCTGTGATTCGCCGGGATTGTGGCACTGAATGGGTGCCAAATGGGTGCGATCATGAGCTGGCTCGGAATGCGGGCCCACTACCGTTTCTCCATTTGGACTGCCTACTCAAATCCTACATAACCGCCACTGCACAGACTGCTCCTTCACTTGCTCCCACCATGTCTGCCCCTTCTGCCCCCGCTCCAACCTCTATCATCGATACTGATCTCTACAAAGTGCCCAAATCATTAACATCTCTTTCATTTCGTTGACATTTCTCCAGTTGACCATGCAGCAAGGGGTCCTCCAGCAGTTTCCCGACATACACGCCACATATCGCTTCACAAACCGCGACAAATCGCGTCTCTTTTCTCGCCAGTCCATCGAGCGATTCCGTACCGCCGTATCGCGTGCGTACATTCTCAATCGTTACCTTATGCCTTTAACTTTCTTGCAGAATTCACCTTTCTCGCCCTCACACCTTCTGAACACGCCTGGCTTGCCGCAACCTGCCCTTATCTAACCTCTACTTACCTCACCTACCTTGCTGCCTACCGCTATAAACCAGAACAGGTCCACATCACCTTCACCCCCACCACCCCCGATGGCCTGCACGGTGCCGTTGATATCGAGGTATCAGGGCCCTGGGTCGAGACTATTCTCTGGGAGGTGCCACTCATGGCATCCCTGAGCGAAAGTTTCTTTGATACTGTCGATACAGATTGGAACTATGACGGCCAGGAAGGCAAGTCAATCCCCATCACGTCTCGCGTGAACAGTGGTTCTCATGATCCTTCCGCAGACGCCGCCTACAAGAAGGGTCGTACTCTTATCGAGGCTGGGTGCGCATTCCAAGAGTTTGGCACTCGCCGTAGACGCTCGTACCACACCCACGACATCGTTCTCCAATCACTCGTCCGTGCGTCACGCGACGCCGCCGGCAGCAAAGGACGTTTGGCAGGCACCAGCAACGTGAGTCTATTTTACTCCACCCGCACCGCGGCTTTCCTTTCCAAGCCATCCGGTCTCAGTCAACTTGCCGATACCGCGTTTGCTGATATCCCTGCCGTAGGCGCACTTTGCCCACAAATACGGCCTAACCCCGATCGGTACGATCGCACAGTGAGTGGCTGGTACAAAACTTTGTCTTCTGACCAGCTCACGTTGACAACCGCGCGTCATAGTGAATGGTTCATGGGGGTACGTCCAACATACCGTTCCCTCCGACTGTTTATTGAAATATATCTTCCGATGTCAAGGTTGCGGCAATAAAGGGTTACGAGCACACGCACACTACGTCTCTTGACCTCTGGGAAGCCGTGTATCCGAACTCAGCGCTGATGGCGCTGACGGATACTTTTACCACCGACGCGTTTTTCAAGGTAGATTCATTGAATTGGTCAATAGTAGTATCTGCATGACCAATACAATCTTCTAGGACTTTACTGCGGACCCTGCCCGCGCTGCAAAATGGGCTGGCTTGCGCCAGGACTCGGGTGACCCATTTAAATTTGGCCCGCGCGTCAAGAGCATGTGGGAGTCGCTGGGGATCGATCCGCGTACAAGAGCCATCGTATACTCTGACTCTCTTAACGTCGACAAGGCGGTGCGTCTACAGCAGCAGGCCGATGAACTCGGGTTCCAGAAAGGTTCGTGCGCGTGGTATCTTTGATGTACGACTTCTCATCGCGAATCTAGTGTCGTATGGCATTGGCACGTTCCTCACGAACGACTTTACCACCGCTTCGAGCGGGAGCAGCGTGAAGAGCAAGGCGCTGAATATGGTCATCAAGTTGTCGTCTGCAGATGGGAAGCCGTGTATCAAGATCAGCGATGACCTGACAAAGGTATGTATTCAATATGCTCCACTGACCGCTTTTCCCGGATGCTGATGGGTGTCTAGAACACTGGCGACAAAGCGACATTCGAGCACGTTAAGCGACTATATAATCTTGGTCCCGTGGAGCCTTAGCTCGGTAATATGGTTGATGATGATGATATATAGAGCTGATTAATTGGAAACCCTGGAACTGGTTGTTGTACACTAATGATTACATAGCTGTCTAGTATTTGCTTTGAATCTGCTTTCCTGCCGACCGTTTCCCACCAGGTGGCGTGCAGCCTGTGAAACGATGTTGGAACTTGCATTGAGTTGGCGTCTTTGCTGCATCCATGTGATGTCGTACCCCTATCGATGTGAGCCAGTTTCCAAGTTTAGACGGACGATATCGTCCCTCTGACACGGCAAGCGCGTTGCAGGAGATAGGAGAGCGCGATAGATCGATTACTATGTCGGTCAATGTCAAAGATGAATTGATGTGTCGGTCTGCGTCTGTATCTCAGCGGGCTTTAGAGGGTGCTTGAATCCGTCTCAAGGTGGCGTGAGTTTGGCCAAATTGCGTGGTCATTGATGCTGGCCGCTGTGAAGAAGCAGGGCCCGTCTTCATAGATACATCTGAAATTTTGAGGTGCTTGAAGTATACGCCTAGGTTGAGAATTTCTCGGTAAGCATCGTATATAGTCTATCGATATGATGAGCATTTCCGCCATGGAAGAGTTGAAGCACCACCGCTCGCAGGTTGTCGATGGTAGTGGTGAGACTTGAAAGGGGAGCGTGATCATTTTTCTCTTCCGTGCCACAACGGCAACATCACTATGGTCCGCTTGGTCAACTTGTTACCCTGCTTTTTACTCACTTACCCTTTGTCCAGGGTTCACGAGTCGAAATACTCAACGAGGGCGGCTTTCGGTCTGATGGCAGACGCCAGTACGAACTACGCGACATGACTATCGATCTCGCTCAACAGGGTCAGGCAGATGGCGCTGCGCTCGTTACCCATGGTCTCACCCAGGTCTTGGTGTCCGTGTTTGGACCACGAGAGGCAAAAATGAGGTCACAGACGATACACGATCGCGCCAACATCAACGTTGAGGTTGGTATGGCTGCGTTTAGTACTGGTGAGCGGAGGAGGAGAACCAAGGGTGACAAGTGTGTTTTTATTTATGGCTTTACTACAACCGAATATTGACGGACGGCTAAAGACGGATACTTGAACTAGCGACGACGATAAAATCTACGTTTGAGCCTGTGGTTCAGACGAATCTTTATCCGCGTTCGCAGATCGATATTTTTGTACAGGTACTACAACAGGATGGCGGGTTGCTCCAGGCCTGTATCAATGGCACGACGCTCGCCCTCGTCAATGCGGGCATCCCTCTATTGGATTTTGTCTGTGCCGTAACTGGCGGTGTGCATTCGACATCACCCTTGCTGGATCTCACTCTACTAGAAGAAAACGACATCCCCAATGTGACTGTTGCAGTCATGCCAAAGTCGGGAAAGGTGACGCTGGTGACGATGGAGACGAGATTGCACGTGGATAGGTTTGAAGAGGTGTTCAGACTCGCGGGGGAGGCGGCAAAAGTTATTCACGGCGAGATGAAAAGTGCAGTCAAGATACGGACAAGCACGCTAGTTGATGCGATGGGTGTAGTAGGAGGACGGAGCGGTGGAGGCGACGTTGATAGGGATGGGGACGATCGGATGAATGAATATTGACATTTGTCTGAACGTACCTGGGGTGTGCAAGGTGGACCTAAGTGCCAAGTGGATTCGACGATTTTATTGCCGCTCGACTTCGATGCGTCTGAAGCAGGCGAGCCACTTGTCGCCGTTGTTTCGGGCGACCTTTTTCCCTTCCTCTGTACTTGTATATACGGCATCTATGATCGGGCCCTTTCCCTCTGCACGCAGCGTCTCTTCGGTTACGTAGGTAAAGAGGGGAAAAGCTTCGAGGTGGGAGCGCATCCATTCGTGAAGGTCCTTGACGTCGGTGATGGTGTACACGATGCCGCCAGGTCGCAAGGCATAGGCGTACTCGGCCAGAAGTGTGGGGGAGATGATGCGGGCCTTGTGCTTGCGTGATTTGAAGTGAGGATCAGGGAATAGGAAGAAGAGAGAGGAGAGGGAGTGCTTGTGGAAGTAGTTGGGGAGGAACTTCATGGCGTTTGCACGGACAATGGAGACGTTTTGGTAGTCGTGTGCTGGTTCCTCGGGTGAGGTTGCAGAGGTGACACGAAGTGCGGCAATTCGGTCTTGGACGTACTGTGATACCTGTACTCTGATTTCCATCCCTGAATCTACTCAGTTCACGCGATTTGGGAATACGGATAAAGATCTCACCGAGCATCAGAGTATCGGGAAAGAGAGGAGCGAGGGTAATCAGAAGCCCGCCAAAGCCACACCCGACATCGGCGAACTCTGGCAGCTTTCCAGTGGCAGCATAGGCTGGATAGTGGGTCGACCAGTCAATTTCCTGGGGCGAGCTCGGGTAATCAAGTGAATGGTCTGAAAACGGGTTAGCATGTGCCCGTTGTCTGTAGTGTTTTTTCTGTTGAAATAAGTGAATAATGTGATTATATGTGAAGAAACAATAGCAGACCTGTGGAAGAAGTGCTACGGCCGCTGCGGTGTTAATATTATCGCGCTTCCGTTTCGCCATGATTATCGTAAAGGAACAGAGAAGAGCCCACCTCCGATCCGGCATCTTAGCGGCCACGTGATCCAGTATAATATTTATCGGCCTCCGACTTTCTCCACTTGTCTCGTCACTCGCTTCTTCTTTTTCTTCCATCTACTATGGCTGCCCCAGCTCGTTCTCTTCTTAAAGCTGTATGTTGTAACTCTTGTCTCTTTCAAATAGTACTAACATTGCCCAGTCGCGTTCGTCAATTCTCCGACCAGCCGTTCGGTTTTCGTCTACGGTCTCAAAACCCGTCACATTGAAGGAGCGCCTCGCAGAGCTCATTCCCGCTCAGATTGAGAACGTATGTCAGGACTTCTCTATCATATTCACACCTTCAACCTTTTTTTTCAGGTCAAAAGAGTCCGTGCTGAGCACGGCAAAAAAGCCTTTGGACCGGTCGTCGTTGACCAGCTTTATGGGTGAGCCCACTCCAGCCATCCAATTCTCTCCAGTTCTAATTTTTTGGCCTAGCGGAATGAGAGGTCTCCCTGCTCTCATTTGGGATGGTTCCGTTCTCGACGCCGGTATGCATATCCCTTCTCTAGCCCGGATCATTACTTACTCAATATTTTACCTAGATGAGGGTATCCGGTTCCGCGGCAAGACTATCCCCGAGTGCCAGGATCTCCTCCCCAAAGCACCCGGTGGTTCCGAACCACTCCCCGAAGGCTTGTTCTGGCTTTTGGTCACTGGAGAGATCCCTACACAGGAACAAGTGACTGAGCTTTCAAAAGACTGGGCTGCTCGCTCAGCCATCCCGGAGTTTGTCGAGGAGATTTTGGACAGATGCCCACCCACCCTCCACCCTATGAGCCAATTCAGTTTGGCGGTCACCGCTGTGCGTTTTGAATGCCCAATATATTTTCTCATTAAATGATATTCATCGTTTACACTAGCTTAACCACAACTCTGCGTTCGCCAAGGCGTACCAGGATGGTGTTTCGAAGAAGGAGTACTGGGGACCCACCTTTGAAGATTCCATGGACTTGTGGGTTTCCTGTATCCCCTTCATGGCGCATCTTGCTGATTGTTCTGTAGGATTGCCAAGCTTCCTAACATTGCGGGCCGTATTTACCGCAACGTCTTTGGGCAGGGCAAACTACCCTCCATTGATACACAAAAAGATTACTCTCACAACCTTGCCACGCTTCTTGGCTTTGGCGATAACGAAGGTTTCGTTGAGCTCTTACGCCTGTATATCACCATCCACAGGTACACCTCATTTATTTGAACCCTTAATGATGATTATCTTATAAACTTATCCCGCAGTGATCACGAAGGTGGAAATGTCTCGGCCCACACCGGGAAACTCGTCGGTTCTGCCCTGTCGGACCCCTTCCTCTCTTACGCTGCTGCTCTCAACGGTCTTGCTGGGCCTCTTCACGGTCTCGCCAACCAGGAAGTCCTCATTTGGCTTCGCAAGATGCAAGCCAAGATTGGCGAAGACGCTTCAGATGACGCCGTCAAGCAGTATGTCTGGGATACCCTCAAGGGTGGACAGGTCGTCCCCGGGTATGGCCATGCCGTCCTCAGGAAGACCGATCCCCGTTATATGGCTCAGCGCGAATTCGCATTGAAGCATCTGCCTGATGATAAGCTTTTCAAGCTCGTCGGACAGATTTATAACATTGTCCCTGATGTTCTCCTCGAGGTTTGTTAACAGTATCCTGAGCAGGTGATAGCCAGCTAACCTTTTTCAACAGGCTGGTAAGGCCAAGAACCCTTGGCCCAATGTTGATGCCCACTCTGGTGTCCTCCTGTCATACTACGGCCTGACACAAATGCAGTTCTACACCGTTCTCTTCGGTGTGTCCCGTGCGTTCGGTGTTGCAGCACAATTAATTTGGGACCGCGCACTCGGTGCTCGTACGTCATCATCTTTGAACTCCATAGTGGTGTACTAATTTGTCTCGCAGCTCTCGAGCGCCCCAAGTCCTACTCGACTCAGGCTATCGAGAAGATTTTCCATGGCAAGCAGTAAACCATAGTTGTAATTATGCCTCGCGGGGTACCTTTATTGGTTTATCGATAAACTCTAGACGTACTATAGTCATGCAATTTTTAATATGCTTATGCTTATGATTATCATACTACCGTCACTATCTGTTTGCCTCAATAATACACTGCCACCACCACTCTTGCTTGGTACTTCAATGGCTTCCAGTCGTGCAGGCGCACGGCGCGCTGAACCACCGGCCCAACTCACGATCCAACCTAAAACTACTATTTCCATGGAAGAATGGGAGGCAAAGGCTCCATTGGGTGAGCTGGAAAACCGAAGTATCGAGGCTCTCAAGTTAGTTAGCGAGTATAAGCCTCTTCCGCCAAAAGTATGGCAATCAATACGCTTTGTAGACGCCCCAAGTATATAACTCTTACCAGTTTAGCTTAGACGACCCTGGGCCCTCCCGTCCATCGACACCATTGGCATTACAGCGCAACAGACTACAAGGTTCCTCACGTCCAGCCACGCCGCTCGCTTCGACGCGCTCAGCAGCCCTGTCGACGCACGCGCTGCACCCGAAGCAACCCATTCAAACCCCACAACAGTTCTATGACTGGTTCACGTTAATTGATAGGTCCGTCGCGCACAGCCAAGAAGCCCACTTTCGTGCCTATGTCGCCAACGTCGCAGAGCATCTAGACGTATGCGACTCACTTGTTGAGAAAATTGACTTGGTAAATACGGAAGTAGATGTGATGCTGGAAGGTTGGCGGGGAGTGGAAGAAGGCGGGAAGAGCTTGAAGGATGCTTGTGAAAAGTTACTGGAAGAACGGGTAAGTGCTTTTGACTTTATAGCTCCTAACCTTTTTGTCAATGCATTCTGCGATACACAGGACGATCTTTTAAATCTGACAGACGAGATTGGAGACCGGCTGGAGTATTTCCAGGAACTGGAGCATGCGACGAGACTGCTCAACCACCCTGGAGAATCACTCGTTCTGCAGACAGATTTCTTGTATATGGTGGAGCGTGTTGATATATGCATCGACTACCTCAAATCTCATGTACGTTCTAATCAATCAATGCCACCTCTGAGCCCAGAGTCTTACACACTAGTATCATAGAGGCATTTTCGTGAAGCAGATATATATCTCTTTCGATACCAACAGTGCATGACAAGAGCCATGACATTGATCAAAATGTACTTCGTAGGCTCTCTGCGTGCCCTATCGGTGGACGTCTCAAAACGGCTATCTGAAAAGGTAGGACAAGTTTCTTTTCTTCCGCCCACAGGATATACATGTAGCTGCTGTATCTAGGATGTGTCCCCAACCGCACAGATGCATCTTCTGTATACGCGGTTCAAAACCGTCTCGTCTCAGCTAGTCCCCCTGCTCAGGGAGTTGGAACGTCGGGCTTGTGCACACCCACAGGAACTCTCAGCACTTTTGGATGAATGTCATGCAGCTTATTTCTCTGTACGCAAGAGCCTCCTCGTTGGCCGGATACTGGAGGAGATTAGGGGTCTGGACCCCGCCCGAACTGACCTGGTCGAGCTCGTATGTCACTTTGCTTTTACAGTACTGGCCTTGAATTGATTACCGCATAACAGGCGCGCGCAGGATGCAGTTATCTCAAGCAGCTATGTACGGACGAATTCGAGCTTTATCGCCATTTCTTCAATTCCGGCGAAGAACAGTTATAGTATGTGGCTATCGTACATTTATTTATTTGGAATTATTCTTACAAGTTACAAGCCACTATCTTGAAAATCTCTGTGATCACCTCTACGACGATCTACGACCTCGTATTCTGCATGAGCCCAGACTTACCGTTTTGTGCGAAGTTTGTACCGTTTTGCAGGCACTAATGGTTCTGGATATCTCATCTGTAGATGGCGGTGACGACGACGAGAATCCAGGTGGGCCAATCAGTGTTAGTAACGATACGGAGCACCTCTCGATCGATCTTGACGCATCCAAGCGGAGTCGACCAGCGGAAGGCCTCGGAAAACTTCACATAAGTCACCTGTTGCAAATGGTCTTACAAGATGCGCAGACCCGGCTCTTCTTCAAAGCACAGTCGGTCATTCAGTCAGACATAAGATATTATGTGCCAAAGCCAGAGGACCTTGCTTACCCTGAAATTCTCGTTAGTGAGTGCTCTGCTTACTGCCCAGCACTGATGGAGGATCCTGAAGCTCCACCGCAGATACAAGTAAACCACCAGCAAACACGGAGATTCAGGAGAAAGCCAGCGTTAGTGAAGTACTCCGCCTCCCCCCCATTGACAAACAAGACACATGGTACCCCACACTCCGCAAAACGGTTTGGGTCCTCTCACAGTTGCATGACTTCGTCAAGGTACTTGTCGTGTTCACTTCTTACAGTTTAGTTACACTTAGTTGTCTCTCTTCAGCCAGCGATTTTTGAAGACATTGCGCAAGAAGCAATCGGTCTCTGTCGCCAGTCACTAGTCGCTGCCGCAGAGCTGATGCATGTCCATACTCCGCTTGATGCCCAGCTCTTCCTTGCGCGGCATTTATTGCTTTTGAAAGAGGTTACACAGAGCCTGGATTTAGTTCAGCACGATGGCCCGGTGGGGAGTGGTAGCAGCATGGTTGACTATGTGGGCATGACAGGTCAGTCTAATTGAAATAATAGTGGAATGTACTTACGAACATGATCCTGCCTCCACGGGACATTACAGACACTTTGGCCTCCATGTTGAGTAAGACAACCTCACTCCTCCCAGACGCCCTTTTTACCTCCCTTGGTATGCCCCGCGTGGACGAAAGTATTAAAGAAGTTAAGCACGTGAGCCATTTATCAACTGATTTTGTTTTCCAATGGCCAATCTCGAACCACAAGGGTATCGATCATGAGCTCCGTCGTGCCTGTGAAGCGATCATTACCCTTTGTACGGAGCCCATCGCCCAACCTTTACATAAATGGACACTTGCTGCAACTACTTCCGATGTCACGAACACGTCTCTTCAACCATCTGCCCAGGAAATCTACCGTAACTTTGAGCTTGCTTGCACCACAGAACTGCGGACACTCGTCGACCGCCTAAAGCTGTATTTGGGTGATTCTAAGACATTTACATTGCGCGTTCTACTCGAGCACGTGCGGGAACGCATCGGAGATGCCTATGAATCATTCTGGGAAGTGGTCCCGGCTAGAGGGGATAGAGAAACAATAGTGGATGTTGGGGCAGTGCGTAGGATACTGGTCGAGGCATGTACATAGATACGCAATACTAACTCCTGCCTGGTCCTGGGTATCAAGTATGATGATATGATGAGTTGTGGCTGGCAGAGACAACAAATTGAAATAGACAAAAAATGCCCACGCCGAGGTTTGAACTCGGGGCCCTTGCATAATATGCAATACAATGAGACCTAGTTATCCACATAAGTACAATGCTCTACCACTGAGCTACACAGGCTTACAAATTAGGAAAGTCTTATGCAGTAACATCATACATTTGGGGAGTAACAGTCAAAACCTTATAACATATTTAATATAAATATTTTAAATAATATTGGCTTGAGCTTTGCAAATCTGGATAATGACTGGTTGCTTTTATTTTCAAAGATGTTGCAGCAGGTTGAGTAGCAGTTTGAGGGTGTTTCTCCCATCTGCCAATGAGCAAGTAAGTACAAATAAGAAAGGAAGAAAAAAAACTCACTGTCTTTTCAAGAATCTGGTGAGCTTCGTCCTGCCAATTCTTTGCTAAGGCATTCTCTTCAGCAATCTTGGCTTTTTGTTCCATCAGACTCCATTGGACTCTGTCGGACTCCATAGGACTCTGCCAGATTCCATCAAACTAGACTTCAATGGTGTCCCATGAGAGTCTGTTTGGATTTATGGTTCCACTGTGCCTTTGTCACAATGTATGCACATACTTACATGTAAACTGGCTTATTTACTGGCTTTGATCAACTCATGTATTGAATCATCTTAT
>JABCKU010008455.1:0-12765 GCA_018221655.1 Myochromella boudieri
AGGAGAAGCAACTGCCAAAGCATGAGCAATGGTTGGAATGATGTGACATGCATTTCTAGCATTCTCTGATGCTCTGGGGCAAAAGAAGCTTGCACCAAGCATATGCTTCTTTTCAAGAATCTCACAGAGAGAATGAGCAATGGTGGACTTTCCAGTTCCAGCCATTCCCACAAGCCTATACACTCTGGGGCTGTTCTCATCCAATGCCCAAGTTTCAAGATTTTTAAGAAGATCAACCCTGGTACCAGGCATACAGCTTCTGGGATTACCATATGATGATTGTCGAGTAGCATATGAAGTTGACTCATGTTTAAGCTTATTAAGCGACCCTACCACACTTTCAGTATTTGAAATTCACCTGTTGGCCTATCAAGAACCTTACCAGAGTGCATAAACTGAGAATTGTATATTAGCCACAATCAGAAAACCTGGTTATAGTATCATCACCTGTAAGATCTTCTCTATGGTCACCTCCATATTTAGCTGGGTATCAAGCTAAAGATGTGGTTAGTGGGTCATAGAACCACCTTTAAGGGACCTACAAGGAACATGTCACACAAACTCTGCATATTCCTGATAGCTTCTTGAATGATCTCAGAGTCTGTTGTGCTCTGAGCAGTGCGCATTACTAGTGATTTACTATGCAGAGCTTCAACAGCTTCTACTTGAAGTATCATAGCACTGTGATTGGATGTTAGATGGTGAGGCAGTTATACAGATGACCAAGGAATTGCAAGGCACCTGCAGAACATCTTGATACGGTAATCTAGGGCACGCATGGCCTGGTGCTCCTTATACTTCTGAACAGTCAATAGGATAGCTTCGAGTTTGGCTTGCAGGTCCTCAAGAGTCTTCTGATTACCAATAACCCCCTGTCTCAAAGTTAAATCTCCAATGATGGTATTTTGGGCAATCACTTACATCAACGATACTGCTAATTGTTAGAAACACTGCGGCGACAGCTTTTAATGGCAAGAACATGTCTGAGCAATTGCGGAGACCTTCGGCAACTGTCTTAAGCCCATCATATACAACACTTCCCTGAATTTTTGCTCGCTGAAGTGGTGAAGTAGGAGTAGTCGCGGTTGTAGGCAGGCCGGCGATAGCTCTATAAGCGTTAGCTTGCGCGCCCATTTCCATGAATGGCACCCCGATGACAGCCAATGTTTGTCCAGCGAGTGTCCGAACCGCGCTTGTCACTGGTGAAGGTTCCTAGACAGAGGTATTCAGTACTACCCACGAGAATTCGCCGCATAAGTACTCACCAACGCTGCCGCCTGGTTTTCCGTTGATACTGCGATTGATCCAGATCTCGCTTCCGTGGCTGATTGTGGAACAGGTGAGCGCCTAGGGAGCAGTGAGCGGAAACGAGAGCGAGACGACGGAGACGATGTCAAATTGCTCTTATGAGAGCCCTGCATGTTAATACTCGCGGTTAAAAGTCAAGAATGTTCTTTGTATGGTTGCGATTCGTAGGTGAGATGTGGTAACTTGGAAGGAGGAAGAAACGTCGCAACAGATGTGACCCATTCGATAATGCTTGGTTATCCCACGCCACTGCACATGACAGAGCACGGCAGAGATACCTTGCCAGGCGCCGCTAGTAAGCACAGCACTCTACCCTCTTTAGTACTTGCTCTTCCGTTCTCTTTTCAGATACCTTGCCAGGCGCCGTTACTTGCTCTGTTCTCTTTTCACAAACTCGGATCACTTGCTCGCCACTGCTTTAGCGTTATGTTATGTGTGGCCATCTGCGAAGGATGTGGGCCTGCCTAGAAAAGGACTGGCAGTCGAACACTGGCAGAGCAGGTCGCATCTACATGTGTTCGTGGTACATAGCATGGCCTGGTGGAGACATGATACTTACTGCTGCAGGTCAGCCTCAAATTAATTTTACGTTTGAACAGACACACTCAGTGCGTACCTTAGCCACCGCACACGAAAGATATTGCATGCATTCCGTGCAGCGCTGGATCCATCATCCACAGCGCCAGATGGTCCAATCAAGAGAGTGAGCTACAGAAAGGCTTCGAGGTTTGGCCGGTGATGCCTCGAGGTGCGTAGTGCTATGCATTCAGTCCGTTCATCTCACAATCGAAATCTGATAGACTGGTGCTCAACCGTTGTCAGAAGACTCTACAAGATCGTGTCGACCATACGGTGTCTTATCTTTCAGCCCCCTCAGGCTCAGGCGGTGCCGGCGATTGATGAAATAGCTGGCTCGCTACTTCATTGGCACGAGAGGCGACCGATACTCCTGTTGGTCACTCTGCAACAACACCCAAATCTACCACGTGGCCGTTCAATTATGGGGAAGAAAGAGAGTATAGCGCAAACCTCTCGCGTGTCATGTATAAACGCCACGTCACCAGGTCCCTGTCAAGCGTAACGACAAGTTCCATTGTATAATACGCCCATGAACCTACTAACCGAGAGGACGGAAAGTCGAAGCTACACCTGAGGGACCAAAACTGGGAATTGGATTTGGATTTGGAAGCAAATGTGCACGGGGCAGCGCCAATCGATGACGATTTGTGGGTCGTCTCTTCCACTAGGGGCATACACACACTGATTTATCTCCTGGCCCCACAGCTCTTTCTTTTGACAACGTCCTCGTTTCGTGGGTTTTCACTGCCACCTATGCACCCGATTGGTGGGGGGGAGTTGGTTGAGCTGAAGCGATGACGTGGTGGAAGACAAGGATTTTGATTATAAAAGAACGGCCCCTGTAGCGGCAGTGCGCATCATAGTCTTGTACCAACCAACCCTACTACCTGTACATCTTAAACACAAATGTTGTCTACCGTTATCGATTTCTGTCCCGCCTTACGATATTTCCTTCCTTCGAACCATGTGCGCTTCAACGTGCTTCGTCATTACCATCTTGAAGAGCCTTTGCCTTGCTCGTACTCAAATGGCCATACAGGTGAGTGGTTGCTGGCTGTATAATCGGGGGGATGAGAATCTTCATCAAGAGCGGCAGCAAAAGTGTATGGATGCATACCGGAGGCCTAGCCGAAGCTAGATCGTGCTCTTCACTTTGTACGCAAATCGCATTTGTACCGTGGCATCCCAACTATAGGCGAAGAGTCGTCGTTAGCGACTCTATGTCACGAAAAACATATGATGATGCTACACACCTTTGGTCTAAGGGCAACTCCAATTCCAACCTCTTGCTAACAGCGCCCTCATCGAGAGTATCGGGAGTACTGGTTGCGCGACACATAACGTCTTGGGCTGCAAAATAACTGGCAGGGGTACGGCTGTGACGTTCAAAACGGTCCAAAAGCTCCTCGACAAGTACATGATGGATGGGGCCTCAACGCTCCTAGAGATCCCCGCGACAAACTCTACGGCTTGGTGGGTACGTGGTGGCTCAATACTACGCCGATGAATGTAGAATGATCGAGCTTCGGGAAAGCGACCGAGAGTGTCGTCGGGTTTGTCTGAAGGGGAAGTAATGGTGTTCGTTTGATTGGGATGGCTGGCATCGGTCGTTAAAAGTCGCTGAGGCCCATTGAGGAGTTGAACTCACAGTTTTCTCCAAAATCTTCATATTTCGTCGTCGGATGTGCAGATATCGAAAAGTGGGATGCACGGCCGGCGAGGTTTCGATGACTGATAAGACAAGAAGGGCTCCAGGCTTGGACTTCGTGCGCATAATCTCCATTTTACGCCTAAATCCCTGCGGAAGTGACTTGAAGTCTACGGATGCGAGGTGGTGGCAATTGCGATGGATTGGAGGGAGATAACGAGTTATCCCTATAAATAATGAGATGTCTCGGCGTAGATGGAGGAACGGGGACGAATAGTGGTGTAGCCAACCATGCAGCTGACGTGGGTATGTGTTTGTCAACAACCTCATCGTTATCGAGTTTTTTTGGATCTCTGTGTTGTACCCCGCCGAAGACCATGCATCTCCGTCTAGCAATGATATTAGTCACCCCACTCGGTTCGTGTAACGACATCTTCCAATGATTCGATGGCTTGGAGAGTCGTTGCTCCACAAGAAGTTAGGAATGAGCGCGATATGCTTTGGTGAGAGTGCGATCCTGGCATGGGCGTTAAATGCCGTGTACGAAATATTGTGAGTGTGGGCTTGACGAGCCTAAGTAAAGATGGGACGACATGAATTGAGCTGGACGTACATAAACTAAGTGATGCATAAGTATAAATAACCCATCCATGTCTTCATGTTCGAGGGCGGTGCTTGATGGCGCGGATGTAGACTCAATGCGCCCTATAATTGAATAGTGCTAGGCGGGGGCAGAGGGCAGGGACACGAGCAGTTCAACAGAAGGCGACTATCGAAGTCAGAAGTTGGATACAAAACAGCCATACGGGCCAGCAAGGACAATACAAATTATTGTTAGCATCTCGTAGTGGGTGGTTCGTGGCGTTTTCCTAAGTGTCGCCACCTGCTATGGACAGTGAGAGGGCGGCAAATTCTCGACGAAGAAAATTGGCACGAACTTTGGTACAATAAATCTGGCGTTAGACTCGGGCTTAGAGTAGGCAGAAGGTATTGGAGGAGTTGCACACCAGAGCCTCAAGGCGTAAAGTAGGCTGGTCTTCAAACACTCGTCAAAACGCGTGGAGAGCGTCCATGTCATTGTCACGGTCAACAGGGTATTGATGTCAAAGGGTGATGACAAACAATAATACCTCAAACATTCTCCATTATAGTTACCGACTATGGTGACCGTTGCAGTCACCAAGGAAAGTTCAGGTGAGATGCAAAATGTACGCCTGCAATTTCTTCTTACACCGTTCAATAGTGTGCTTATATTTGACAAGGCGCGGCAAAATCGTCCACTAACATCTCTGTTTTTCCTTGTTCTTCTCGTTCCACTGGTCTTGTTAGACTTCAAACTGTGCCACTTCAAGAGACTTCAAATGCTATTGTTTATGTCCGGTATATGCAACGACGTGCCTTGTGAGCCCTTCCCCGGCCTTGGCATCCCATACACTAACCTGGAACGCCACCAATAGTGCTTGTAAAATATTCAACCCTCTGCATATCATCCCCACCATCGTGCAGCACCCCAAGCTTTCCAGAACGCAATGTAACTCTCCCGCTAGTTTCTCCGCCCGAGAGCCGGATCTTTGGCTTCGAACTTCCTTCCACCTTGTAAGTCGTTCCCCAGCGCTCACAACGCCATGCATTAACCTTCAAACCTCCGTCAATAGCACTTGACCACGATTTCGGAGAACAGAACAAGTACTACAGGCATATCCGTTTCCTTGGCTAGGGCTTAACTAGTATCATCGTCATCAAGTGTTATGAGGCTGCCGTCGAAATAATGAAGCACGAGGGCGCGTCTCTTATCATCGACTGCCCACTCTCAATTGCAGCCTGGAAGATATCATGGGAGGAGCGAAATTATGCGTACCCCAGCTGGGAGCACAAAGGCGCAAAGCAAGCAAGTCATCCAACGTTCGTCAAAACGTGTGGAGAGCGTCAATGACAATGAACAACATTGGCTGGGTCTAAAAAGGGACGCCAACAATGTCAACTTGAAGCGGCGATGGCATACAATACTCTAAACTCCACCACAGTGGCCATTGCGGTTTCTAAGAAAAGTTCGAACAAGACGAGAAAGGTACGCAAGTGATTCCTCTTGATTCCTCTCATGTTGCTACATTCTGTGACGCGTGCTAAAATATTCCACAAGGCACGATGTCGATAATGAAATCATCCACTGACCCCGCGGATCTCTACCCTCGTGAGGGCCTGCTCTATTCAGCTCTACTCCTTCCAACTCTTATAACCTCTCCCGGTCGTCAATTCATGGCGCTCAATTCGGTTGATCACGGCGTGAGTGTTACCCACAGTCCTATATCGCACCTGGGCTTAGATTATGTGACAAAATGCAGTGGTCCACTCATAACCTTCGATAAATTATTCCTCGACTTTCCTCTCAGCCCTCACATCTCCACAGACGTCCTCCTTGGAACACCACGGCTTATTCAGCGGTGAAAACAGCTTAGGGCACGTGTCCGCTCCAGTGGATCACCTCCGAGTTTTCGTATTTCTCTTCGTACCTATCGGTGGGGCGTAGGAGCGCGACTCTCGTCGGCCGACCAATCTCGATTGCAACCAGAGGGGCCTATAGTATGGGATGGGAGTAGCGCTTACCATAGCTGGGAAACGGTTCAAGAAGATGAGAGAGTGCACATATACGATCCCATTTCCTCAACACATGTATCAAGGATGTCACGTCAGAACTCTCCAACAGTACCTCTCATTCAAGGCCCTCATGAACTACGGACACCCCTTTAGGACCTCAATACTCGAATGCATCCTCGACACCTCCCAGGAGCGTGCCACAGAGTATGTACTTAGCTCTAATATGCTGTCTACAGTGACTCAATCATTCCTTTCAGTCATGAAACCCCCACCCTCGTGGCTCTTGTATACGCCAGGCCAGCCATCGGCTGCCTTGTCTGCCTCGGCGTCACATTCTGTACGAGGCTTTGGCAAACAGACAATCGCCCCATCCGCAGGTAAGCACCGTGGCCATATGTCTATTGCTTCTCGTATCTACCCAGATCTAACCCACGTTTATTGGCAGATGAATGCCTTTCTGGCTACCTCGACGAGCTCAGGAAAGGATACAAAGAAGAGCTCCAGTAGTTCAAACCGTACCCGACAGATGTAATAGGACAATCGGTACGTACACGACCTTTCACTTTCCTCAAACACTCTCAATTCAACCACCACCAGGACACTGGCTCATTCTCCTTCAATCCTTCTCGCAATACCTCCCCACGCGGCAGCCCTCCCTCAGTTTTTTACGGACGATGAGACCGTAGCTCCTACCTCGCCAGTGCAGGCTCCAATCGCCGTTCAGGGCCAAGACGATTTAATATCGGCTGCGTGAGTAATTCTAATCGATAAAAGCGCATACACTGACACAGTTCCCACATACAGGCCTACTTCTGTGAGGGAGAAGCTGCAACTTACCGCCGGCGAGACCGGTTACGAGTGCCCAGGCAACGTTAAGTAAGCACTACGACTGTACCACCCTTCGGAAACAGCACCGTCACAACTCTATTTGCGGAAGCGGACGGTAATGCTTGACCTTCTTTATGTGTTATCCCTTCTTTTGTTGACCAAAAGTTTAGGCACTTTACCACAAGAAAATAGGTAACGTTGGTTTCCGCCGGGTTGGTGGTATATAGGGCCTAAGGCATGACAGTGGGCGGCGGTGTCAGTGCTGCGTGTTGCCACCTTCACAGTTTTTTACAAGTGATTTATCTAACAATCGGAGGATGTGAGGGGAGCTGCTTATAAAAGATGCATATGAAAACTTAAGCTATGTCAAGGGCGCTTGTATGCATGATGTTATCTCAGAGACAGTTTCGCTGGGGTCTCGTAGTTCTCCTGCGCACGCATGTAAGTCCTTTTCGTTAGGTTCATGTTCATTATGAATCAGAAGTGGAACCCAACTGGTGACATATGTTGCATATTACATGGCATATGATTCCACTGACGTGGACAGATCATGGCCAGATCAAGAATGAGTGTTGTGATCATTTCCCACATCACATGGAGATTTAAAAGCTTGGTAAGCCTTCAGCGCTTCTTCAAATTCACCTCCGGTTGGAGTTTGTCTTACTCTAGTTTCAACTTCAGTGTTAGAAACACCTACCTATTTATCCATTCCCCGGGCCTGCACTACATGCAACCCCAGGAAGGTAGGAATACTTCCCCTGGTTCTGCGAGTCTGGTTGGTACTGATATGAGATTTTATGATAAAAAGGCATGTGTGATCCAGATTCGCTCGCATTCGTCGGAGCCCTGGCGCTCGGCGAAGAGCGGCCAATTACTCGTGAGGGTAATAGGGTGGAATTTAAAGTTCCCAATACAGAGGACGAACTCGAGCACTCCCTGAATAAACCCCCTAACGAGCTCAGTTTGATATCTCGTCTCCCACGCGAACTCCTCACATCCATTTTCATGCACACAAAAAACGCCGAACTCCCGAAAAATCAATGGATACGTGTATCCCACGTCTGTTCCTACTGGCGTCAAGTTGCACTGGAATATCCATTTTTATGGGCCGATCTTACGATCGAAAATGCAGAACTTGCCGAGCATATGTTGGCACTTTCAGATGCGGTACCTCTCAATATATCGCCACCTTTTCCCGAAATAGATGAGCTCTCGTCGGTTGGAAATAGGGTCGCGGCTCTGAGGGCTGCCCTCACACAACTCCCGCGTATCCGATTGCTTTGTTTGCAAGAATACTTTATCGATCCAGGAACTACCCAGTTTATGTCACTCCTCCAACTCCTCAAGGGGCCCGCACCCCTTTTGGAGAAGTGCTGCGTTCACTTCACAGGATCAGACAAAGCTAACAAACTTCCGGATAGTATGCTCCAGGATTCGCCACGTTTGACGCATCTGATACTCAGATATGGTTGCCTGAATTGGGAATCTCTCTCGGCCGCCAACCTCAGAGTTCTTAAAGTCCGTTTTATTCCTTTTGGCCTTCGACCCCAGATGGAGCACATCTGTTCTGTCCTTTCCCATCTTTTACGGCTTGAGATACTCTCACTTCTCAACACCTTTGCCCCGACCGATGGAAGTAGCGTAGTGTCGTCCACGTCCATACACTTTCCACAACTTCAAAAACTCAGCATTGAATGTCTTCTTCCTGAATGTGCCCAGTTATTGGAGCGCCTCGTTTACCCTAATACGGTTCGTGTGGACATATCGCCTAAAGTGGATGAACGTTTGTCGGAAAACCCACAGTATGACAAGCCCCTCTTTTACGAGACAGTTCTATGTCTCGAAAACCGATTACCGGGACCTATAGCTTCACTTTATCTATGCATGAGCAGTTCCATATCATTCTCGCCCTATATGAACAAAACGACGTCAGAAGGACCGCCTAGGCAGGGTGGATCAAGTTACGCAACTGTATGTATTCAATATCGGCCATGTGGCCTTAAATGGCGTTTTACAACGCCTTTATCTGGGGAAGCTCGCATCATTGACAATCAACAATATAGTCATGGATGCAGAGAAACTGGTATATTATTTTGGTCACCTCGATACACTCACCCAAATCGAGGCCAGAACAGCTTCTTTCAACTTCGCGGACGCTTTATCCAACGGCATTTCCAGTCTTTCTGTTATGTTCGAACAAGATAGCTTGAATAAGAACCTGAAATTTAAAGCACTCCGTCACCTTAAACTTCGTGGATCGATGTGGGATAGAATCGATAGCTGGACGCAATCCAATCCTAAAAGGAAATGGGGAGATTGTGTAATAGGATCGCTGAGAGCGAGACAGAGGGCAGGAGCTACTCCTCTACATGTGGCCCTGTTCGATTACAGCGAACTTAGAAACGACTATGTTTCTGCTCTGGAGAAGGTCGTCGAACATCTCGAGTTTGTGGACGAACCAGACCTTGTGCATAGCGAGTCTGAGGAAGACAAAGATTGGTGGCACTAAATATATGTACTTGCACTCCAAATCAGCCACCTCTACCATTGCTCAACTAACGTCCTAGCAGACCTCAATATGGCTTTTAACTTTGCTCAGCGTTGGAATGAGTTAATACCTTTGAGGACCATATATCGTTCGCGACTTCATAGTTCCAGACTTCGATGCCATATTTATACCGTATCTCCCTACTGCAGCATATGGTACGCCGTTGAGTGATTTACACTATGTGGATAAGCAGGCTTAGCAGTGGTTTCCATAAACAGAAGGTAGAAGAGGATGATAATTCATATATCATATTAATTGCTAAGCCTAGGAGATTATATACAACTGATATTATTGGAATCCTGTCCTAAGTGTGCACCTAGAACAGTCCAGCCAAAAGATGAGATAACTGAATAGATACCTATTCAGCTACTGCACACTATATATGGACATTATGGGAACTGACGTAATCCACAGGATTACAATTATATGATATATCATTTGGGGCCTGTGAGCCAGAGGGTTTGATATATCACCTGTTTGTTGTCACCAGAAGAGAATGATGTATCATACTGCCAGCTAGTGGTGTTTATTAACTGAGTTCATAAGATCAAAGTGGACACAACAGAGTGCCTGAGACCATCCATGCTGGTTACTGTAAGGGGAGTACTTGCCCAGGATACGGGTCGCACTGAAGTGTTAACCTGAACAACAAGGACAGCGATCATGAAGTGGAAGAGGCAAGGGGAAGGCCAGTGATGATGACAAGAGAGCAGAGTTGAGAGCAAAGAGAGGAACAACAAGAAGGCTTCTCTGGGGAGGCTTACTGTTAGTCTAATGTGTAAGCCCAGAAGACAGTTTATTGTCAAGTCCAAGGATATGCTATCCCAGACTTCTATTATATATACAATCTACTGCACAGCAATGCATATCAAGGCAGTGAGTAATAAGACAGTGTGGAAGGCAAGACAAGGTGTGCAAACATAGGTAAGTGTAAGCAGTGTAAGGCTATGTACTGTTGACAGGAGGCACAGGGATGACTAGCGGCTGTGTAGGTGTCTAGGATAGTAATGACAGCTGTGTAGGCTAAGCCAGGAATAGTGTTGGAGGTCTAGAAGAGATATTCCCCTTACAGTTATGGTTGACATGGAAGCGCAAAGCTTGATTGATTATTTTGTTAGAACATTCTGATGAGCCATCTGTTTCAGGGTGGTAAGCTGAGAACATCTTGATGTCAACACCAATCAGTTTCATAAGATGTTTCCAAAATCTTGAAACAAAAAGCTTATTGTGTTCACAGACAATGTTGAGGAGTAAGCCATTTTCACAGAACCAGTTGTTGAAAAACAGTTCTGCTAGTTGAGAAGCAATGATGTTGGTACATATTGGTATGATCTGGATGTCAGAATGCAAACAGTCAGCCATAGAGATAATACACTTGAAACTCTGCTCCTCAGGTAGCAGTCCAATAAAGTCAATTGTGACAGAGTCACAACAAGCATCTGGCACTGGCAGATGGCAGAGAGTGGAGAGGGCCAATTGGTGCATTTGATGTTGCTTTAAATGGTTGACATTGACAGTAGGAGGGGATGTAGCCAAATTCTAGATCCTGACACATTTTTGGCCAGTAATAGGCATAACAGTTTGCTTCATAGGCTTTCTCAAAGCTGAAGTGTCCAGGGCTGTCATGAGCTGTACAGAAAACCAGCTCCTGCAGGTTACCTGCATGGGGAACAATCAGATGTGTTCCAAGAAACCACAAGTCATTTGAGCAGTATAACAATGGAATGCTTGCAGCAGATGAGATAAGATTTTTAGTACACCAAGAATCTGAGATATAACCTGTTTTGATATCAGAAATGACAGAAGTGTTAATTGAAATTGACAATGATGGTTCAACCATGTTGCCATCTGAACCTTCCATAATAGCACAACAGTGAGATAACAAAAATGTGGAGGTAAATGGAGAATCAATGGACACAGGCAGAATAGTGCTAATATGGTGCAAAATTAGTGTAACAGGCACGTATGCTTGCATTAGCATACCACTAATTAACTTAGTTTATATCTATTTGTCAACGCCTTTGGCATTGACTGTTTAATCATACTTTATATACACTGGTAAACAAGCCCTTGTAACAACACACTACGTAGCAATACCACAGACTGGTCAAGCTTACGTAGGGTGTGATAGCAAGGCACCCAACACTGTAGCGCATAATGCTACATTTTTTTAAGCTACCCAGCTTAGAGCTACGACAGAGACTACGAAAATCAAATACATCAAAAAAGAAGCCTTCGGTGACATAAAACAACAATGGCATCAAACCTGGGTCCAGGTTGGCATTCAGACCAACCACATTAACAAAGTAAGCCTGCAGAGGACGGTCCACCACAGATGACATATGTCCCATATTGGCATAGCAGTGGCTGCTGGCAGTACTACCAGACAAGCAACCGACTATTGGAGGATTCCGGAATTAAACCCCAGTGTGTCCATGACACCAACACAATTGAGCAGACTGGGACTACAGTTCCCTGATCTTCAACACGAAAGAACCGCTGTGTTGCCATTTGAGCTGGTGGATGTTAGTCCACCAGAAGGTATTGCACAATCTCCACAGCAAGAAAGGGACAAGGATGATGACGAAGTCATTCATAATGACCTTGTCCAAGGTCAATGGGTGTTTCAGAAAGAGCAATACTGGATACAATATCTAGACATTTGACCAGAATAAAGACTGAAACTAGAACATAGGGTGGATGTGGCCCTATCCGGGTTACTAGATTGTCAGGCTGACGAGGAGCCAGATACAAATTATGTAGACAACTACATAAAAATGTTGGCAATCATGGTAGATTTATATCTACGCTGAAGAGCCCAAGTACCTGTGAATAGAGAAGAGGCTCAACTAGCCTCATCTACAACAGAGAAAGGAAAGACCTCTCAACAGTCCTTCCCTGAATCATCACAATCTGTGGTGACAGATATATATATTGTGGAAGCTATTAAAAAGCTTTGGGAACCTCAACGTGAAGGTAAAACAAACTTCAATATAATCAACGAGTCGACACCAATCAAAGGTTCATTCAGTTAGCAAAAGATCTGGCTAACAAACCTACAGTGGGTAGAGGTCTTTACCCTCCCCCACCTACTCTGGCAGACTCTGTCAGAGTCCTAGTGGAGTCTGTCAGAGTCCGAGCGGACTCCTAGGACTCTGTCAGGAGTCTGGGTGGACAGTCTGACCAACCATTTGGCAGGAGTTCCTGCCAAATGAAGAACTCGGACTCTGACAGAGTCCGTTAGGAGTCCTAGGAGTCC
>JABCKU010008456.1:0-12712 GCA_018221655.1 Myochromella boudieri
GGAGTTGGGGTTGAAGGTTGGCCATTAGGGAACTGATAGTTCATCGACTTGCTTTGAATTTGATTATCAGGAGAGCGGTTCCACTTTGGCTTCTCATTGCCTGATGGTCCTACCTCACCCATGCAAAGGGCCCTCATTTCCTTCCTGCGACTATCCTTGATGTCCTTCTCTTCGGAGGACTCTTCATGGATTTTCGCTAGATTGTCGATCGTAACGGTAAGTGCGCTGATGATCCAGTCATGTGTGGCTTCGAGCAAAGGTGGATATCGATGGGCAATGGATAGAATGCGCCACCACCTTGTCATTAAATCTTTCAAGGGGTGGAAGAAAAAGTGGAAATGACAAAGCACATGATCCACGTAATGATCCATTTGAAAGAGGGTTTGTTTGTTGCTGGCCAAGACTGACGGATCCGGGGAAGAGAATAAACAATAGTTGATATGTCGCAGGGTCCTGTTTGATTGATCATTGTAAGATGGATGATCAGGCTGCAACTCCTCTCGACGCTTCCCCCCCGGTCCGCCACGGGTGATACAAATGTACGTTAAGCACCAAAATAGTGCCTCGATGTCATGTATCATGTCATGATAAAAGATTGTTCCAGGTTGGGAAGAAAAGATACGATTGCCAGTAAGTACCTCCGAACTCGCAAATGGAAAGGTGGCCTAAGGAGTAATCAGTTGTCAGGGTGAGGGAAGTGTGAACTAAGGAGGGCTGACGCTGCGAGGTCCTCTCTGTGGCTCGTGGATACTAAAATCGGGTATTTCAGTCACCTAGCGATTAGTCAGTAGTGCCTATTAGCTCTTATCTGGGAAACATTGACTAACGTTCTCGAGAAATCCTAAGTGGGAGGGTAAGATCTGGGAGAATCATCAATGAGGCAAATCATGTCGGGAGTAGCCGAAGGGACTCACAGTATCAGCATTCGACATAGAAATAATGCCTTGGATAGCCACGCAATATGCTTGATAGTGATAGTCATGCCAGTGAAATACTAGCGCCCCTGTGGCAGCGTTTGAAACAGGCTTATCGAATATAAAAGTGAGGCCGCGTCGCATATTTTCTTCGTTGGCGTCAAAGACAGCTTGTTTAGCTTTTTCAAGGGCAGTAGACTTAGTGGCAGTTGTTTTTTTTGCATTGTCGAAATCAATGAGACAACCAGAGCCCTCGGGTGAGATTAGCACATTCCCAGTGCTAATATCGCGTTGTAAAGTTTTCATTTCATAACCAAGGAATTTAAGGGCTAGATGAAGGGGTGTGTTAACAATGATGATGGGCGAGTAGCGGTACCAACCTGAGACAGTATCCCGTGCTACCGTAACGAGCTCTGAGAGGCTGCAAAAGTGATGGAGCGGCCAGCCAAAACTCTCCAAGACAGTTCGAACTTGCTTTCGCCAAATGGGCTCCTGATTAACAGTAGTCTGAAAGACCAGGTGATTATCACTTTCAGCAGTTATGTGCATGTATGTCTCATTCTTCTCCGCGTCATCTACCGCGTCACTATTTCGTTTACCCTGTGCATTCGAGACCATTGCTGTTGGCGGAGTAAGGTGTTCGAGGTCATGACGAATGAATGATTTTGTTGTTACAACATCTCCTGCAGTTGTCTTCACATCTTCGAACGAATAAACGCGCCCAATATGATGTTGACCAGCGACCTCATTCGGGGGGTACATCTCCCCTTCGGAAGCAGCTGCTACCGGCGGCCAGCCTTGCTTGATGACATAAAGCTATATTGCTGAATGTTAGTGCCGCGTTCGGTACCACAAACCACTTAGCTCTCACTTACCTTACGGTCTTCCACATTCTTGTTGAGGTCGCTGACTTTACATGCCGCAAAGGCAATTGAAGCACTGCTTTGCATGTATTCTGCCTTTGATGCTTTAAGAGTGCGTGTTGTGAAAAAGACGTCTCGTTTGTTCCTATCCGCCTTCGAAGGCATTTCAATTAACCAATGTCTGGTGTAGATATCACCAGAGTAATCGCTGAACTCCACTTCCTTGCTGAACGAATACTTGCTTGTAATCGGAAGGGCGCTTGGAGGTGTGCATAGTTTCATTGTCATGTCCCAGCCAAGATTCTCAGGCGGTCCGAACGAGCAAGCTAGAATTATCTGAATAAAAAGCTTGGGGCGCTGCACCATAGTGAGTAACGATACTTATAGACAGCGAGCCGATATACAGCACCGTGTGTATATTGAAACTTTCTTTTGTCCCCAGAACGCCTGATCGGTCCGCCAACCAAAGAGAAAGCTCAGTTTGACAGAGGAGCAAACCTATAACAAACCGACGATCGAGCTGTTCACGCAGTACCCGGCGTTGGTAACCAACTAACTGCATGACATGGTTCAAGAGCTCATCTATCACTGGTTTGATCTCTACAACAATATTGACTCTTGACCACCAAGCAACAATCGCTTTCGTTACCTGTAGAAAGCAGTCATCGTAACTGCAATTATGGAATCACTCGCCACCTACCTCTGGCGTGGCATCCTTCCCCGTCCTTCTCAATTCATCAAAAGTGTCCTTCCATCTCTTGATGTCGTTTGATGTGCCCAATATGTTGAGAATATCAGGACAAGACATGGTAGCCATATCATCGAAGGATTTAGGTGCCGTATCCGCACGGTTCAACCATAGCGACCGATATTCTCTCCTCTGAAATTCCTTGGGGAAAAGCTTGATAAAAACGGTTTTAATATCTTCGGTGATCTGAACAAAAGGATCGTAATACAAGACTTCCGACTTCCCGCTAAGAGGAAGTTCTGGCCAGTATGATTTTTGTACATTATATTTGGAGTCACGGACTAGCTGCTGATATACTTGGTCAACGATCTTTGAGTTGAAGGGCATGCACTTGTCGATAAATGTATCGGTTAACGCGAGATGGCAGTGGTCTTTGAGATCCGCTTCAACCATCTTTCGAACCTCAGCGGAGAGCGTACGGTGGCCGAATGTCGTCACGTATTGGACACTGCCTTCAATCGTGCACTTAGCAGGGGTAAGGAGACAGACGGAGGCCGGTGGTAGCGCTGATCAGCCACTGTGGGGTGGTTAAGAGATGGTTCGAATCGAATTCGAGTTCACCTTAAGTGATTAGACAATTAGTGGCGTTTGATACAGTATCCGGGATTTACGCTTTTGAGAGCACAATGGCAAGTGGTAGACAAGGACACAAGACAAAGTGCACGTGTTGGGTGGCAGACCTGAAAACATGAAAGAATCTCAGCCTCAAGCCCAGGAACAAATTTAAACAGCCTTCAATGAACTGCTTTGGTTGTACTTACAGAAGCTAAAATTTCGGAGGTAGAATAGTAGAGATACAATTAAAGGTGTCGAAAAGTCACTGGCATGCTCAAGGCAGGTTCAAGATTCCACTAGTGACGCGCTGGCCGAACACGACGTATACCGAACTAAGAACGTCACGGTCAGGTGAAAATCACGCCATCAGCGCCCCGACCGACGACCACCTTTCCTAAAATCTACGAGGTCAGAAATAAAGAGCTAAACTTTACTACTCAATCGGAAAACCATGTCCGAGATGCGTATCAGAGTATGGGGTGGCTAGGAAGAAGGGGAAAAAAGAAAAGAAGAAGAGAAAATTCTAAGGAAGTCTTAGTCCTTGTCTGCTGATCAAGCACGATACACTGTTAGTGATACCAACTCTACCCAGCCTCTGGAAAGAACCAATCTTTTATCCAGAGTCGGGCGCTAATAGCTATCATGTAACGATTCACCACACAGTTATGAACAAATCAACTTTTCTCAGCTCTTTGCTATACCTAAGTTTTCCCCTCACCTTGAGGAATGTCATATCGTCATCTCAGATAACGCGCGTATCCTTCTTAGAAATCCGCTGCTGAGTTACATTGCAAGCAATATGACAACCTAGCCCTCCCAAACTTCCGGTTGCAAATTGAGCCCTGAAGCACTTGATCGATGTAAGAATATGACTAAGCCACCTTCAAGTTCCTTGAAATATTGAGATTGATGCTTCGTATATAGCTGACAGACTTACAGTTCAAGGACTCGGAGGGCCTTGTGCTCTTCATGGCTGGTCTGGAGTAGATTGTCACTTAAGAGGGACCTCGAAAACGACGCTGATGGTGCAGAACCATCGTAAAACGTCTTCTGCTTCTTCGAGCCTGCAGTTGGAGTTGAGGGTTGGCCATTTGGGAACTGATCATGATAATTTGTTGACTTGGTTTGAATTTGGTCGTCAAAAAGATCCCGCTTCTCATTGTCCGACGATAATACCTCGCCCAAGAAAGGAGCTCCCGTCTCCTTTCTGCGGCTGTCTTTGGTGTCCTGCTGTTCAGAGTTCCTTCCATAGATTTTCGCTACTTTGTCGGTGGTATCAGTAAGTGCGTTGATGATCCAGTCATGTGTGGCTTCGAACAAAGGTGGGAATCGATGGGCAATGAGTAAGATACGCCACCATCTTGTCATTAAATCTTTTAAGGCGTCAAAGAAGGGGTGGAAGTGACAGAGCACATAATCTGTGTAATGATCCCTTTGAAAGAGGGTACGTTTGTTGTTGGCCGAGACTGACGGATCAGGAGAAGAGAACAAGCAGTAGTTAATATGACGCAGAGTCCTGTTCGATTGAGCACTGTAGGATGCATCATCGGGCTGTAACTCCTTTCGACGCTTCCCCCCCGGTCCGCCACGGGTGATACAAATGTACGTTAAGCACCAAAATAGCGCCTCGATGTCATGTATCATGTCATGATAAAAGGTTGTTCCAGGCTGGGAAGGAAAGATACGATTTCCAGTCAGTACTTCCGAACTTGTAAATGGAAAGGCGGCCTGATAAGTAATCAGCTGCTGGGGAGAGCAAAACGTAGACTAAGGAGGGCTGACGCTGCTCGGACCTCTCCGCGTCTCGTGGATACTAAAATCGGGTATTCTAGTCACCTGGTAATTGGTCAGCGTGTCTGCTGGCTTCATGTGAGAAATATTAACCAACACTGTCCAAAAAACCTAAGTGTCTGGGCAAGATCTAAGAGAATAATCAATCAGGCAAATGATGTTGGGAGTAACCAAAGGAACTTGCAGTATCGACGGACGACAAAGAACTGATGTCTTGGATATCCAGACAATATGATACAGTCGCGCCAGTGAAATACTAGTGCCTGTGAAGCAGCATCCGAGATAGGTTTATTGAATATGGACTTGACGATGGGTCGAAACTGCTCCTGGCCAGTGCTGAGGGAAGCCTGGTTGGTTTTTCCAAGGATAGTGGGCTTGGTAACAGTCCTCTTCTCTACATGATCGAAATCAACGAGACAACCAGAACCTGTAGGGGAAATTAGGACATTAGCAAAGCTAATATCATATTGCAAAGTTTTTATCTCGAAGTGGAGGAGTTTAAGACCTGTAACACGATTACGCCACGTGATAGGATGGAGGAATGCGCGGTACGAACCTTCAACGACATCGAGAGCTGCATGAATAAGATGCGAGAGGTCCTGAAAATGGTGAAGAGGCCTGTTGAGATTTTCCATTCTCAAATATCTTTCGAAAATTCTCCTTTTTTGTGTAGACAACACTGCCCAACTCGCCTTATGCAAGGTGCATGGTATTCGAGTCTGGACATCAGTGGTGTTTGGGTTTGCGGCTGACGAACTTTTTTCTGAAGAAGAGGAGCCAAAATAGCACAATGTCATTTTTTTACTAAGGGGAGAAAAGATTGCTAAAGGTTCGAATGAATGAATTCAGTTGTTTCCGAGAGCCCTCAGCGGGAGGACAGTGAGGTTGAGGTCTTCAAGCTGGTGGACTGGCATGTCACTATGTCACACAGAAGATATTTGGTCATGCTTGCCCTAAAAGTTCTTGGCCTTTGGCCGCTTGGTGGCTTGATATTGTCGTAACCAACCTCATCAAAACCTCATCCAACATTTCTAAAATACGTTTTATGAGCACTTACCTACATCGATCATGTGTGTAGGATGGATATAAGATGTCGTGAGGCGCCATCATTCGTACCGGAAACGCGGGGACTAACAGCCATACGCAAGTCACCTTCTCGACGGTTGAAACCTATTTTCGTAAATTTACCTGGCTGCTCGGTGTCAGGTGTAGTCGTATGCTGTATCAGCCGCATCGGCTATACGCCACCCGAGGCTCATTTTTCCATCAGTATGGAAGAAGGTCTGTGTCCTTAAAGAGATCTATGCTATGCAGCTGTATGGTGGTGACTTCGGTTGAACTCATCCAATTGGAAGGTCTCGAATTTAGCAGCTTGAACCTCACCAATTACACTCTCGTTTTGTCAGTGGCTTTCAATCCCTTCAGCCTTCAAATATATGTACGTCCAGTTTCACTGATAAGCTTGCAAGTTCACTTACCCACGCACATGAGAAGCATAACACAAATGGCTCCGCCAAGGATTGATTGACACCTCAGAATACACCGTTCCAGCCATCCGGTCTTTTTGTTGGGAGAATATGACAATACATCGACCAATGCGACTCAACAGCTTCCACACTCGTGCGTGACGGAGGAAGTATGCTTTTAGTTACCAGCATATCGGTCACTTTTGTATTGTATAAATTGAACCTACGAAGAATCGAGTGCGGGCAAAAGACGACAATGTGGTCCCTCCTGTCTCTTTTGCCCTGTTTATTCCGGATCGTCTTTGCGGCTCCCCCTGTTCCTGGCTGGCAGTTTGTGCAGAATGGTACGACGGGAATCGTTGGCCTCGAGTCCATCGTCGTCTCCCCAACGCTTGCCATTCTTTTTGATCGCGCACAGAATAACCCTATCCAGATCAACGGAGGTGGTGCTTGGGGTGTTCTTTGGAACTTTAAGACCAATACGGCCAGACCATTGAGTTTGCTATCAAACACGTTCTGCGCCAGCGGTGGGTTCCTGAGTAATGGGACGATGGTAAGACAACGTCCCAATGATGATCGTAAACAATCTAACCTTACATCACTCAGGTTGGTGTCGGTGGACAAATTGTCGAAAATCCAACCACAGAGCCAGATACTGATGGACGCATGATGGTCCGGCTATTCGAACCTTGTGAAGATGTCGATGGTATTGGTTGCGAAGTTATCGAGGATCCAATAAATCTTCGACTTGTGGAGAACAGGTGGTACCCGTCCACCCTTCGTATCTTCGATGGGTCCTTAGTATGTCCAGCACTCTAACATCGCATCGAACAGTGTTTTAATACTTTTTTTTTCATTTTCAGATGATTGTCGGTGGCATTCACGTCCCCACACCATTCTACAATACTGATCCTGTCAACAATTTCGAGTTCTTCCCACCAAAGGATAAGGGTATTCCTCGACCTTCTGCTTTCCTCGAGCGCAGCCTTCCAGTTAACCTCTTCCCCCGGTAAACCACTCAACTCTGTTCACTTGACCATTCCTTACCGACTTGTTGCAGAGCCTTCGCCCTTCCTGATGGCCGGGTACTCATGATTGCAAACAACCAAACAATAATTTACGACATCGAAGAAAGGACTGAGACGCGTTTACCGGACCTTCCCAATGGTGTACGAGTCGCCAACCCTTTCGATGGGACAGCTACTCTCTTACCGCTCACACCACCCCTCTATACCCCAGAAGTCCTGGTATGCGGTGGGTCCAATTCAAGTGACGCGACGCCATCCGGACAACTTTCCTCGCAAGATCCTGCGTCAGATCAGTGTAGTCGCCTCGTGATCACACCTCAGGGTATCAAACGAGGGTGGATCGTGGAAAGAATGCCTGTTGGAAGAATGATGCCAGAAATGATCCTTATGCCTGATGGAAGAGTATTGATTATAAACGGGGGGGAAACCGGATATGCTGCTATAGGGAGTGTGGCGAACGCTGTAGATGGAGCATCCAATGCTGATCGCCCTATGTGAGTATCTCTGCGTTCTACTACATTGGCAGGGTTGAACATCGTTCCACTTGGTAGCCTGACACCAGTGTTATATAACCCCCACGCCCCTCTCGGAGAAAGATTTAGAAGTGACGAGTTGCCCGCGTCGGAGATAGCTCGCATGTATCATTCTTCCGTGTCCTTGACACCTAGTGGGTAAGTTGTACTTTTGTTTTAGCCCTCCCTCATGTTCACGTCATATATAGGAATATATTCCTTGCGGGCTCAAATCCGAATGGCCATGTCGTTAACGACACCAGATTGCATAGGTTTGTCGGCCCTACAGTTTTCTAGCGTTCTCACCTCATGTTAATTGTCTTAGCGAATTCCGTGCGGAGTACCTTAATCCGCCGTTCATGAGCACTGCACGCCCCGTTCTACGCAACTTCCCCAAGGTTATACCATTCAACCACATATTCACGGTCCCTGTCGATATTCCTGCAGGGTTGAAAACAATCAACGTGCAAGGTGTGATTGCATGCATATTTCACATAATTTTTCTTTATCGATTTTTGGTTAAAATAGTCTCACTGATGGACCTTGGCTTCTCTTCGCATGCATTCCACTCGAGCGCACGTCTCGTGTTCATGAACGCTATTCTTGCGCCCAACCATAAGTCTATAACCATCATCAGCCCACCTAATAACCGCGTATACCCTCCTGGACCGGGTACGTAAATATGTTTTTCTCTTGTGGAAACGAATAACCCCCTCGAAATAGCCTACGTTTTCTTGACCATTGACGGTGTGACCAGCGTCGGAGCTCACGTCATGGTTGGCAATGGTAAAACCCCGCCTGTGAAAGAACAAGGAATTCGGTTTCCGTTTTGACATTACAGAATGGTTTATTTCTCAGGAAACTTCATCAGAGTGAATACAAACGCTTCCTCCCATAAAAACACGTTTTCTTCTGGGTTTGCTTATCGGCGCCGCTTTGCACATGACCGCAGTTGCCATGTTCCTTCCGGTTGACTCACCTATCTCTGTATTTTTGTCGTAACCATTATACCTCAGTTGCCACCGTTCTAGGCGAAGTAAACTCAAGTGAAGTATCCTAGTCAATATTGCTTGGGTTGACAACAAACTGGACGACGATGCGACCTCGTTTCATGAGGGCGGCATGATTTCTATCCGGGTGTTGTTCTATTATAATCACTTTCAGCAGAAAACATTATTGGGCCTGGGACTGCATCCATCGCCCGACAAAATCGGGTAGTACACGCCATTGCACAGATGGCAACACGGTCGGCCGAAATATAATTCTCCCAGGTTCTGCTATGTTTATCAGGCTCCATAAGCAAAGAATTGACCTTGCAGAGGGACTTCTATGGCCCCGCAGTTTCCAAATCCTGGTCGACCATCCCCACAGTGGCTCACGCATAGGAAAGAAGCCCGCGCGTCACATTGAGTATGCATAACGATACGTCTATATAACAGGTAGAAGTATTTTCAAGGTAATCCCAACCACTGCAATGTTATCCCTCTTGTCCGTGTTGTTGACACCTTTACTCGTCTTTTCAGCTCCAGCACCTGCAACCTGGAGTTTTGTTCAAAATGGAACCACTGGCATCGTTGCTCTCGAATCCATCGTCGTTTCACCCACGTTAGCGATTATATTTGACCGTGTGCAGAACGATCCTCTTCAGATCAACGGCGTCGGTGCCTGGGGTGGCCTCTGGAACTTCGAAACTAATACTGTCACACCTTTAAGCCTGGTTTCCGATTCCTTCTGCGGAAGTGGTGGCTTCTTGAGCAACGGAACCATGGTAAGGACTTCTTTCTTCTCTAAGGTTCTCATCACAGATGATTGATTGTCTGAATTTTAGGTGAGCGTCGCCGGACAGTGGGCTGAGTCTACAGACACAGAACCTGATACCGACGGTCGAATGTTGATACGCCTTTTCGAGCCGTGTACCGAGCCGAGCGGTGTGGGCTGCAAAGTCATTGAAGACCCAGCTACATTGCACCTTACCACGAAAAGGTGGTATCCATCATCTTTACGACTTTCTGATGGATCCTTGGTGCGTTGAATAATTTGATAATTTTCTTTGTGGGATGACCTGACCCTGGGTTGTAAGATGATCGTTGGTGGTATACATGAACAAACGCCGTTCTACAATAACGACTCCGTTAGCAGTTACGAGTTCTTCCCACCCAAAGACAACGGGCTAGCTCGGCCATCACCCTTCCTCGAGCATAGCCTCCCTGCCAATCTTTTCCCAAGGTGAACCATGTGGTTAGCTGCCTTGTGTCGCATCATAATCTAATGCAATGTCCTTCTTTAGAGCCTTTGCCCTTCCTGATGGACGAGTTTTTATAGCTGCCAACAACCGAACCATCATCTATGACGTCAACACAGATACCGAAATCCAGCTCCCAGATATACCTAATGGCGTTCGCATCACCAATCCTTTCGATGGGACTGCTACTCTACTTCCCCTTCACCCGCCCCTGTATATCCCAGAGATCCTTGTCTGCGGAGGGAGTAACGCTAGCGACACCATTCCATCCGAGCAACTATCTTCTCAAGATCCCGCGTCGAATCAGTGCAGTCGAATTGTGGTCACGCCCGAAGGGATTAAGAAGGGTTGGGTTGTGGAAAGAATGCCGGAGGGGAGGATGATGCCGGAAATGGTTTTAATGCCCGATGGGACGGTTTTGATCACCAACGGCGCGGCAACGGGTTATGCAGCAATCGGAAGTGTGGCGAATGCAATTGATGGGCAATCAAACGCAGATCATCCTGTGTAAGTTTTCAATCGCTTGCTAACTTATGTCGTAGGCTCAGTGTTCCTTCATGAAGACTGACGCCGGTGCTGTATAACCCCAACGCACAGCGCGGGAAAAGGTTCAGCAAAGAGGGTTTACCGACAACAGATATCGCACGCGTGTACCACTCTACGGCTACTTTAACACCGAACGGGTATGTCTTCACCATGATTCTTCGTTACTTCGTTGAACCATTATATCCAGAAACATTTTCATCGCAGGTTCAAACCCAAATCAATTCCCCAACATTGTCAACGACTCGCGGTTGCACACGTACGTTTATTCCCTTATTCTCATCCTCAAGCCTCTGGTCGCATACATATTTATGACTCATTCTTTTTTACTCACCTCTGGATTGCTAGCGAGTTCCGAGCGGAGTACCTCAACCCCCCTTATATGTTCGCTCACCGGCCCGCCCTTCACGACATTCCATCAAAGCTTCCCTTTAATCATGTCTTCACCGTCCCCATTGATATTCCGATTGGAATGAAGGCCACCGATGTCCAAGGTACGTACATTCCCTCCACTCCATCGGTGTTCAAGCCGAGTAGGTTACCGTCTTAATACCCATTCATAGTTGCTCTGATGGACCTTGGCTTCTCCACACACGCCTTCCACTCCAGTTCACGCCTGGTTTTCATGAACTTTGTCCTCGCGCACAACCACAAGTCTATCACTATCACCACTCCTCCGAATAATAGAGTGTATCCGCCTGGCCCCGGTAGGTTCTGACCTTATAGCCTTCGAAATCTGTCTCACAAGTTTCTAGCATGGATCTTCATAACCATTGATGGAGTTACTAGCAAAGGGGCCTTAACCCTTATTGGCAATGGTCAGACGCCGCCCGTGAAGGACCAGGGTGTTCGAACACCTCCCTTTTGATCTGGGAATGCGATACACGGCTGAATGCCACTGTTAGTCGCGTTGCACTAATGTACTTATAATATGTCCTCGATCTACATGTATAAGAAAATTGCTTTTCACTCCCACTCCAAATATTTGTGGACTGCAATGTATCCATGTCTACGGAGGCAGATGTCGATTGTGTGCCATTGTACTTGCGACACATTGGAGTTGTAGGTGGTAGAGCGAGATCTGTGGCTGCTATTACAACCTCACTTTTCGGTCCGTGCCTCGTCGTAGTCACACTTGTGAGGCCATCACCTGCAGTTCCGTAACAACCGGAGAGGCGGATGATACTAGAAGGACTGAGCTAGGGGCTTAGAAGGCACTTTGAACAATGAAGGCAAAACTTGAAGTGTGCACATTGAATGGATATTTGATGCTACACCGCTGTGAAGAGTTCAGGTGGGTGTAGCAGTGCTGGGTATACCGGAGGCAGGTCACCTGGACTTGAGGACGAAGAGTATGCTCAGGTATGCTCGCCGACTCGGAGCTCAGCGAAGAAGACGACACGAAGTCGCGGATGCTCCTATGACTCTTTTCGCCATGGATCTTAGCGCTCAACTGGTATAAGTTTGAGCCCCTGCCATAGCTGTCTTGGGTACGATGCTGTATATGGGAGCTAGACTTTGTGGAGCTCAATCGACGCTGCTGGCAGTGCTTGGTCCAACCTTCGTGAGTCCAAAGGGGGATCACAGCGCGTGAACACGTGAAGGGCCGTCACGATATTTGTTTCTCACAATTCTTCCTTATTACCCTTGAAGTTGTCCACAATCAGGACAGGGAATAGATTCATGCTGTTACTGGATTGTCCTGCTATTCAATGTCACCCCGCACCCGAGCCTCAGCCCCGGCCAAAGAGATTCGCTATTGACAAAGTTTGAGCAACAAGAAACTAAGCAACTTCTGCACTGGCACTACCACCACTCTCCTCAATGGCACCAAGCACGACAACCAGCATCCCATAATACGGGAAAGGCGTTTCCGCAAAGTTTTTTGTAAGTCTTTACTTCTTATGCCCACGAAATCGGTCGACTTACCTTCTGTTCACACAGTTGAAGCATCTGATGAGCGGGAGGGACTCGGAATTAGAGTCCTGCTTTCAGTATATGAGTGGACCTGATTGCTACCGAACCACTAGCGTAGTCGCTCTCGAGTCCA
>JABCKU010008457.1:0-12632 GCA_018221655.1 Myochromella boudieri
AACCTCTCCAAGATACTTCATTGGCGGAGTTACCAACAGCCCGAGCGCTGAAGCCGGTTAAAAAATCTCAAGGCAATACAGCTGATTCCGGACCAAAGTTCACTACCACCACGGAAACCGATGAGCCCCAGGCGTGGACCCCGCGTGCCCGCACAAGAGGAAAGTAGCCAATGCTGTGTGATTGCCAGTGGTCGTCGAACTTTGTGACCACGATATAAATTGCTGCCTCATTAACGTGTCCCGGTTGGCGCAGTTCATAAGTGCTTGATTGCTTACCCACGGCATGTACGATGAAATTAATATGGGGAGTTCGTAAAATGTGGACTGAAATTTTGAATTTGATTATGATATCGAAAATGAGTATTGCTGTGCGTTTCTGATCAACATCCACTGATGGTTATGCTTTACAGACGTTTCACAGCACCTTCTCTTAGCATTCCCACTTTCTCGGCGCTCTATGCTCGAACGCTGTTTCAAACGGCTGTCTGAAATGACATACCTAAGTTCACAGCTTGAATGGCGCCTACATTCTATGCTTCAATCGCTATGATGGAATCTTCAAAAGCTGATTCTGAGTAAAATGGTACAGCGCTGGCTATCTTTACTTATTGTGCTGCCACCATGGCCCAGCACCAACACCCTCATCTCCCGCCGGTGGCATTCCCTGAGGGCTGTCCAGTGGCACCACTTGATGACCCCTGGAAGCAGCATCTTGAATTCTACTATGTTGACCGAAGTGCCGCTTCCGCCGCTGGCTTACGATGTGACTCTACTGGCATGAGTAAAAATCATTCATGCATTCCCTGCTCTGCATACCCTTCATCACTTCGCATCTCGAGTGTACTTCAGGATATACATCTCTTCTCGGAAGCGGACGGACATCACGGACTACCACAGGCGCTCAAATCTACGTTCTGAGATCCTTGAACCTGCAAAATCTGAATCACCTATTGTGCCGAGTTCGAAGGCGATCTTATATTAGTCAAACCTGCTGGTGGCGGTGCTATAATACACCAAAGAAGGGATGTAGCAGTGTAAGTAGTACTATTTCGAGCTTCCCCAGGTGTATCGAAGGCCGTGACCAGACCCAGAAAATATGTAAGCTATACTATACCACTGTTGACGACTTCGTTCAACATGTACACCTACTAGGCTTTAAGCGCCAATCACCATTCCTATATACGCTCTTCTAAGGCAAAACCAACCCTTGATCGGACTCCTTACCTCCATCCAGAGGGCGCTTTATATTTTTATCACAAAGAAAAAGTAAGTTGTCTTCTAAAGTTATGACGTATATTTTCCACGCACAGCGTATCTTTATGGATGCAAATCCCTACAACTCCGAGATGTTATCGCAGATTCAATCTGATATTGATGCCATAGAAGGGCTGTTTCGGATCCTGAATATTCGACGATCTGTCTATGTTAACATCATTTTAGAATTGCTTCCAGTGAATGGTCAAATCGATACCCTGTACTACCTAGTCGACCACTTGACTCGTACCGTCTTCTTGGACCAATTCAAATCGGATAATCTACCGATCTGGTACGAACTTCAGGGATTAATTTCCTCTACTCACATCAGTGAGTGTCATCCTATTGAGTGATCGAGCGCTCAGGACGTTGATCTACCTTTTGTAAAGAATACAGTACTGGTGGGGGTCCATTCCAAGTATAACTCAACAGTACCACATTTTAACTGTACCTTATTTTGACTAACTTTTCCGTCTCTGGCAAACTAAATCATCTCCGCGATCTCCACTGTGCCTTATAGCGTTTGTAGAAAATGCTCAGCTTGGTAAACGGTTTGGAAAGTAAGCGATTGAAACTCTCCGGTACGTTCACTAGTACTAACTACTAATCACTACTGTTGTTGACTTATCCTCGCCAGGAAATTTTGACAGCGACTTTCAAGGTTCAACTTGCTCATTGTGTAGCTTTTTTTATGTGGCGTTAAATCCTCAATTGAATTAGCACCTTTTAGCCAGTTTGATGCAGGTCTCCAGTATACCATACCTGTGTAGCCACTTTTTCTTGTTCCTAATGCCTACAAGTTCGCCAACGGTTTCACAACATCCACGGGCAACCTGGTACTCATCTGGGACGTGACCAAATAGTTTACGGGAATCCAGTAAATAAGCGATCGTAGTTGATTATGTGCTGCATCTGGATGGCTTGGGAGCGCACTGATGCCAATATCGACGAGTCTACAGCGGGTTATAGGGGAGTCAATTTCAAGTAGGAAGGTGGAAGAGGCGTCACCAAACACTTTACAATTCTATGGGCTATCAGCCTTTCGCTTTCCGACAAAGCTCTACAGGGTCTGATGAAACAGTTGTTTGGGCCAACGACATACAAGTACAAGTATCTTTATCCTTCAGTATTTGTAGCTTTGTAACGGTTTAAATTCCCTGTTAACTCCCTGATCACCATGCACTGTGAGATTCCTTTCCCTCACTTGGAGCCTGGTGGTCCTTTCACCGTGATAGGTTGCTTGGTACCAGAACCGCCGCTCATTTGGGAGGTTGGAATTCCACGTGGTATTGGTCTAACCGTGCATGAATAAATGGAACATGAAATACCTCAGCGAGAACATACTGTGGCGGCCTTTGCAGCGTCAAATATGAGCAAATATGGTGTAGATATATGATTAGCGAAGATGATCGATGAACGCTCACATAGCTGACGGGTCTCCCTCGAGTGTACTTGTATTATCTACGAGTTTCCTACACGCACATAACATACGCAGTAAATTAGCGAAAATGGCGGTGCTCTTATAGCGTCTACCTACCCCACTGCATTTGCAATTGCTGTTTTGGTATCATACTTTTTGGAGTCTGACCCAAACACTTTGTCGAGAAGGTTCGTCATAGTAATGGTAGTAAGGCGTTGGTTAGGCGCTCGCGCAGGATAGAGAAATGTGGATAGCTTGCTACTAGTATACAAATACAAGTAGTATAGGTATGTGGGGAAGGTGGGAATCGAACGCCAGGAGAGTAGTTTTTATCCTTGAACAGATCAGTGACCGCGTGCCTCATAGTTCAGCAAGTATTCGAAGCGCCCACAATTATGTAATGCAGACAATATGAAGATAGCGTCAATTAGGCGCCAAAGACTCCAGATGGGCATACATATGTACCGAAACCTCACAGTTGGTCTAGATTCGTCAACATTGTCACACGAGAGTTGGCGTTGGTGACATGGTGAGGACAAGGAGCAGATCAGGTGGGCTCATCGCCACAAGAGTTGAGGCGACAAGAACGGAACACTACTTTACTTCGGAGCTCGGCAAATTGAATATACGTCGACCCCTTAGCTTGAGGGTCCACGCCGCCTGATTATAGCCTAGGTTGGTTGCAGGTGTCCCGGGATATAAGTGCCTAAGTAAGCAGGGAACTCACCTGCTGACTGGTAGACATTTTTGTTATCATGAGCGATGTCGGGTCCTCGAATTGACCAGAGAACAGTTCGATGTACACAATTAGTTTGTTGCCTATGAGTATATGTAGGAGGGCACGACAATCATAGTATGATTTCAGATTCACAGACCGGTAAGTTTGTCGCTGATGTGAGGTGTGTGACTTTTCTCCTCGACCTGCCGCTGTGAAAATTCGATGATCATGAGGGGCAGTGGGAGGCAGGATACGTCAAGAGTACTGACCTGGGGAATGGGAAATCGTGGAAAATCCGGCCGTTCGTCTCCTCACTGTTCAGGCCTGAGACATCTCTAACTTTCGTGCCTCTTGAGACGCAGAAACCAACGCCCCGTTATCTTTCTGAGTGGATGGGATGAGCGGGCCCTTATTATCATGGCGCTATTTACTAGAAGAAAAGTAACCTAGGGCTTACAAGCCAACGTATCAGTCCTGCATGATGACCAAAAAACATTTTCAGAGCTATTCATGGCTTCTCCAACAGAAAAACTGTAAAGAGATGGTGTTCTTTTTGATAGTGCCGATGCTGTGTGTAAGTGTCTGCTGTCAAGCCACTACTGACCACCATCTGAATCGCACAGCCTCGTCGGCTGGATACAACAATATCCGAGATCGCCACATAAGAGGGCTGAAAATACGCGGTTGCGTTGTTATTACAATGAGACTCCAAGTGATTGACCTAGCGATGTGAATTCGAGGGATCTTTGCCTTCGGGGTCCGAGTTGGTAGTTGACGCTCGGTGATAGCATTACAACGTGGCACATTGATTTTAAATTCAGTTTCCGGGCCACTGGAGCACTGGTTACTACTAGCTGTGTAACACAGTCCATTAATCCAAGTGGAGCAACCAATCAGAAGGCGATGAATTTAGCGCTTTTTATAAGAATGGCACTAACTCGTAGCACTTACTACCCAACCCCCCGAGGACTCCTATACCAATGAGCTATATCTTTGAGAAACAGGCTGACACCCCTTCGCTCCTGCTGTCTCTTCCAGATTCAGTACTCCAGCCACATCTCAGGGGCTCTTTGATTCCTACGACTTCAAAAAATACTGGCAGATACTACAGAACCGCTACGTATGCACCCCATTCACATTTTCAGCAAATGGACTCACTGGTTCCGTTCAGAGTTGAACCACGGGCGATTCCCATTGAACCAGGAATGTTCTTCTCCACTGGGGAACCGGTGTATGCAAAAATGCTTCGTTCAAAAGAAGCAAGCAATTAATATCTTGATCACAGCCCAAATTACTTGCCACCACAGTGGTCAGCTTATGTTCATCCTGAGGGGCAGCTTTATTTCTATAAAGAGGCCGAAATGCGCGTTATCACGGAGGCATGGATTTACAATGCGGATATCCTGGAGAAAGTAAATTCTTGGGTCAAGGAAATCGAGGATATTCTACCACGCAAGCAGGTGGTGCTCTCCAAAGACGTAGAACTTTTTGTCCAAATCGACAGCAACAACTGTTCTTATTATTTTGTCGACCACCGTTCCCACACGCAGTTCTGGTTAGAAACTGTCGATACGGAACAGCTCGGGTTGCTTCCTGCTGTGTCCCCATCTCATCTCAGTTCGTATTTGTTTTGATTCACTATAATCATTTTTGTTGGAACGGGTGGTGCAGGACTGGCTTTACAAGAGTTATACTGGATTCACACTGAATACTTCCCCATGCACCTAGAAGGACTTTTACCGTCCGTTCTGGACGGGTTAATCGGTGTCTTCTCTCATGCATATGGTGGCAAGTTTACTTACTTTCTATACCTTGCTCCTGGCTAAGATTTGGTTTAGACCACATGACGTCCAGAAATTCCACGTTCCCTTATACAAAAGAAGATTGTGAGAAATTTTTAAAGTTACTCAGAGGGTTTAAAGGCCAACCTCTCAATGGGTATTCAATTTCTGTAACTGGTGCGTTATAATGATAAACATTGGTCCAACCTAATCTGTTTCTCCAGCTCGATTGTGGCACCTTGTCTGTAAGTTTGCTCCATCAAAACCTGATGCCAATTATTCTACTAATTGGCCTGCAGTCAATCACAGATTTTCGACTCACTACGGGGAACAGGTCGCGCGCCTTTCTCGGGACCAACTTATTTTCGAAGATAACAACCAACAAAGCTCTCGCGTCGGCGCCTTGATATCCCTTTTGTCATTCCGGGCGTCTGATGCATATGTGGCGTCTTTGAACAATATCTACATTGATCATCTCGTGTATACCCATCAGTGGCAGCCATTTATGAAAGATTGCCTAGAGGGCTGGACGACCGTGTCTTATAGGGTAAGCTTTCTTTTTACTACCGTAGTACACAGCTTATTAGCTTCCCAAAAGGCATCCTTTGGTTTACTGTATGTCAAGTTTCTACCAAAACACCTAGTGAAAGCTTCTCTAACAGTATTTGCAGAGCCCATATTCTTTTGAACTATGTTCCAACCTTCCGTGCCATCTCGGCATTCTCTGCGTTGTGCTTTGGTGTTAGTTTCATATGTTCAACGTTCCTGTCCCATCGTCACGAATCTCTTCAAAATGCGACGGCAGCTGATGCAGTAAGTTTGATCAAAGACACAACTTTCTTTTATTCATACAAACCTTTCACAGCTTAATTACCTTGATGGCGTCAAGTCTGAGACTTGCAAGTTTCAATGGGTGGCGTTTTCTTTCGCACTCCCAAAGGCCTTGTTCATCTGGGGCATCGTTGGATTCACAATCAACTGCCTTTTTGCCTTAGCTGTTGCCCTTGGTGGAACCTCCTGGTTACAGTACTTTTTGGCACTTGTGTTCCTTTCCCTTCTTGCTTTTCTTGCTTTCTCAGACATCACGACATCAGTTAGGGTACTACATCTTCCCTGCCTTCTACGTTTCACCTGGCGTAAGTCTCGAGATCGCGAGAACTTGCCAGTATGAAATGTCCACTCTATCTTTGTAGGTAAGTATGTGGGGTATGGGGTGGATGGATTTTTATTTTTATTATTTAAAATTCCTTTGCCCTTTAGGGCAAAGCCCTATGTCGGGCTCTAAGTAATACATCTATCTAGGCCTCCTTTCATATGTAGTAAGTGTTGTGTCGTGACTGGGAGGCTGGGTCATTGACATGACTGGGGTGGATGGATTTGTGGGTTTATTTAGCAGTTACGGGGAAGTTGGGCAGTACTGACTGGAAGTCACAGACAGTAATTTCGCTTCTGCTCCATATTATATAAAATACTTTTACGAAACCGATACTATACATATGCTCCATTATTTATGAGACAGATATTATATCGTGTGATCATTCGACATGTGGGGTGTGCCAACACTTACTGAACTTACGCTTTGGGAGCAGCAGACGCAAGTAACATCCGTTGGAGTGTTAGCGATGTATGTACTCTATCCAGCACTTGGATTATCATTGAAATAATTGCCTTTCAGAGCGGATGTATAGTCCCACCCCACAGAACTTGCCACGGCACGATCAAGCCCATACCGCTGTAATACTGTCATGATCTCTACCTCATTCACTTCACCTGGCTCCAACAGTGACTTATCCGGGACAGGCGGAAGTGTGCGAAATACCATCCGAGCAATGGTGATTTGCGCAAGATATGCTTCGTATGGTATCCGCGGCAGAAATTTTTTCTCCAGCTCAATGACGCGCTCTATGGAGCCGTGTTCACGGATAAACTTCAGCGCTCGTGCAGGGCCGACATTTTTAATCCGTTGTGAAAAGTCGGTGCCGAGAAGGAGCGCGAAGTCGATAAATGACGCGCGGTCTAGCCGGAGGACGGTACGAATCTCAGTACCAGAGACGATGGTGAGGGGCATATTGCGATTTGCAAGGTTACGTACGAGTGGTGCTTCGTACACCAAGACATCCTACGTACATTTTTATGAACGGTGATTTAACATTAAAACTGACTGGGGAGGAAACTCACTGTGTCCTCACTGGCGACATAGTCGGCTAAGCCGCTTAGTACCATCGAAGATGCTAGAGCTTCGGCTTCGAATGCTCCTGAAGACTCGAGACAAGGTACACCCATCGCCCGTAGCATTTCCTTGCACTCTTTGTATGTCTGCGCCGTGGGTGGATTCATACGTCGTTCGAAAGACGCAGACATGCCATCACTTGCTTGTGATAGTTTCTCAAGCGCTGATGTGGTCGATTGCACTGCTAGTGGGGATACCGTCTCATCTGTTGCAGTAAAGGTATTCCAAACAGTACCTTCCTCAAGCATGAGTTGGTATTGAGCTTTCGTCATAACAATTTCTGCCTGTGCGTCTGTATCACCAACTGATCCGAGGGGCACAGCGAGGCAGGCAAGTTGCGTTATGCTTCGGCGATAATCAAGATATAGAGAGCCTAATTGTTCAGATATATTGTCCTCTGTCGGCAGAGAGTCAGAGGTAATGGACGCAGGTTCGGCTATGAATTGTTGAGGTTCTGGCAGATGCGGAGTATGTAATTGCCCCGATATATGGTCCTTGTCCGGTGGGGCATCTGTGGTAAGGATTGAGGGCAGTGGCAGCTCTGAAGGTGTCGGTAGATGGTATGGTTCATCTATATGAACGGGTGAGACATGGGTGTAGATGTCATGCTCTGCTGCAAGGGCGTCTATTACTGAGTCTGGGTAGAAGGGTGTAGCAAAATCTTGAAACCACGGGTGGTCTGGCGGTAGACGATTAGTAGAGTCCTCTGAGGGTGAAGAATCTGAGTCCAGAGTAATATATGTTTCATCGTGTGGCTCAGAGAATAAGTTAAGATGCCCTTCTTCAAATATTGGCTGGAGTACCTCATCGGGGATATCATCCGACCTGAAGATGTCATCACCGGGGGGGAAGCGAACCGTTCTAGATATTAAAGGTATGGGTGAGGGTTGACATTCGCCATTCGCGTGTGCCGGAGTTGTTGGTACATATGCAGGTGTCTGAGGAGCTTCCTTTTTTGATCCCGCGGACAATTGACGAAGAAGACTGGCTGCATGTTCTCGCGTCGTGGTGTCAAGATCCTTGAATCGGTGCAAAATGTTCGATAGCTTCCGTAAACGCTTTGAACGGTCTTGCTCCAGAGCTCCACGTGCCATTGTTTTGCGTTGAACTTCCTTCCTCCTCTCAGCCTACAACGTGATACTCAGTCAAATCGTCTGGTCAATGATAGAAACTATTAGTACCTCGCGGGCTTTGGCAACGTTCCTCTCCTTCCCGTCAAAGACGCAAACAGTCGAGACTCCAGCTTCCTGCAGCTCTTTCACCAGTCTGTACCACCCCAAAACATGTCGGTAAGGATGTGGAGCTTGGGCAAAGTGAAAGCGCTGAGTTATGAGAGTTCCATCGCTATCGAAGCACTATGTAAGACGAGATGGATAGAGAATATGTAAATCCCTGCATACATGACAACTCTCTTACCCGTTAGACTTCGAAGACGGTCTGGTAGTTGTTTGATGACCTCTGGGCTCCATTTAAAAGTCAAACTAGACTGTGTGCACTTGAAAAAGACCACATACCAAGTTTTTTGAAGGAAAGGCGCGAGTCCCAGCACTCCCATGAAGCCTAGACTATTTATTACGCGCTAAGCACAAGGAATCAGGTGGGCGAAAAGCTACTTATGTAAGCTTTGCTCTTTGTCAATGTAAGCCGTAACTCCGTAAAGTGCTTAGTGACTCACTGGCAGTCGCGCCGGTTCATGACTTGCACTATATATTGGAAACTTGATACTCAAAGTCGTCCAGCATTCCCATCATTAAATATATAAGAGGAAGAGGTACGCGTTACTACATCTGTGTGCAAATCCACAAATACCAGATCTACATGCCAGTAAGTCCAGTGAGAGCAGCCAAAGCGTTTTTAAGCTGTGTAACGAATTGATTGAGCTGCTGACGTGTTTTGTCTGTTATTGGTGAAGGTTGATGACGACACAGATGATGTTGGCGGTTATAGCAATTGTTGAAGCCCGAGAAACAAATGATAATAATTTGAGCGTCAGTAAACAGTGCACAGTTACGCAGTTGAAACAACATGGGGAGGATGTAAAGATGTACACAAAGAGAAGTGTGGCGCACCAACAATACCACAGACAGACGAGGACGGTCGGGGAGGAGACAAAGACATGCCTTGTTGTTTCTCTGTCTCCATGACGGAAACGATCTTCTGCTCGATGTTTTGTGCTGCAATGGAGCTTTCGTGCTTTGGGCGTGTGGCAGCCCATGCGTGCATTTCCAGGGTGGCATTGAGAAGCATGGAATTTAGTTCTACGGATATATAGAGGGAGATTTCGTCAGAAAACGCGTCATCATGACTCTTGACGTCCAAACGCGCATATAGCCACCTCGCCGCATTCAAAGTTTCTTGTGAACGTGACGCACCTTTTTCAAAAACACTGTCCCGGTTCAATTCATGGTTGAAAGGAGTCACGATAATAGTTTGATGGTCAAATGGAGGAAAGGCTTCGCCAATAACATCAGAAAGTGGACGAGTAGTAAGATTCTGAGGAGTTGACGCAGGCGGTTGAGAGTTTTTAGGCTTGGCTGCGCTGGGAGGTGGGGAAATCGCCTTCGCAGGGCTTGAAGAAATTGACAAGGAGAGGTTTTCACTGGGTGGGCCGGCGCTCCCAGCCACTGGAGAAGACTTTGAAGAGGACATCGTGGTTGGCTGCCAGTTAACAGCCAAGCACACAGCCACCACTAAACGTGACCTTCCATTGAACTCCCACGTCCACTAGCCACGTCTGCTGGTCTTTGGGCGCGTTCAGGGCTTCATTTCAGCTATTTTCCGTTCCTGTCTAGCTTCATCGACACCATTCCCTGCGGCATCTAAATCATAAAAGTCGCCGAGCATGTCTGTGATGCTCACGAAGTTTGAGTCGAAAAGCAACCGCGTAAAAGGTATGGCGAATATCACATATAGAAGCTTTCCAATTTGTAATTACTTTGTTGGACGCAGGGCTTGCTTTTCACCCAACACAACCGCTCCTGGCTGCCGCACTGCACAATGGGAGCGTCCAGCTGTGGAATTATCGAATGGGAGTCCTGGTTGACCGTTTTGAAGAACATGAAGGTGAGCGTCTTAGCAGTGTGTGATACCACTTCGTTCACGGACGTTTCATAGGCCCTGTGAGAGGTGTCGCAATCCATCCGAGCCGGGCTTTGTTGGTGACTGGAGGAGATGATTACAAAATCAAAGTCTGGGGTTAGTATGCAGTATCTGGTAAACTCCTTCCTCCCTAACATATTACCAGATATCCGGCCTCAGAATAGGCGCTGCCTCTTTACCCTGCACGGGCATCTAGACTACGTTCGTACTGTGCAGTTCCATCATGAAATGCCATGGATCGTGAGTTTTTCTCAATCTGATCACTTTGAACCTGTTCACATTTTCATCCAGATCTCCTGCTCCGATGACCAAACAATCCGTATCTGGAATAGCACATCACGCAACTGCATCGCTGTACTTACCGGGCATTCGCATTATGTCATGTCTGCCCAATTCCACCCTAAGGACGACCTGGTCGTTTCTGCATCGATGGACCAAACTGTTCGCGTGTGGGATATCTCAGGTCTCCGGAAAGGTTCAACTAACACTGGCGGCCCTAGTGGCCACTCGGCTGGCGGGAGTAGTGGTCCTGGTACCTTTGAAACGTTTGACTCTTTCTCAACGGTCAAGTACGTTCTCGAGGGTCACGATCGGGGCGTCAACTATGCCATGTTCCACCCCACGCTACCCTTGATTATATCTGCCGCTGACGACCGCGTCATCAAAATCTGGCGCATGAGCGAGACGAAAGCTTGGGAGGTTGACTCATGTCGTGGGCATTTCAGCAATGTCTCCAGCGCGCTGTTCCACCCTAAGCACGAGCTCATTGTTTCGTGTGGTGAGGACAAGACTGTGCGTGTATGGGATCTCGCGAAACGCACGGCGATTCAAACCTTCCGGCGTGAGCAAGACCGCTTCTGGATCCTAGCCTCACATCCAAACCTCAACCTCTTCGCTGCCGGTCACGACTCCGGCTTGATCGTGTTCAAACTAGAACGCGAAAGGCCCGCGTTTTCCATTCATCAAGACACCCTGTACTACGTGCGTGACAAGTATGTCCGCTCCTACGATATCAACACCGGAGCAGACATTGGGCTACTGAGCGTTCGCAAGTTCGGGAGCCCATACGTTCCCCCGAGGACTTTGAGCTTCAACCCAGCGGAGCGGGCGGTCATCCTCACTATCAGCTCTGACAATGGTCTCTATGAATTAGCTGCCTTGCCGCAGCAAGCAGTAGGGGATGTGAAGGACTCTAGTGTCGATGGCAAGAGGGGGAATGGGCAGAGTGCTATTTTCGTTGCAAGAAATAGGTTCGCAGTCCTTGACAAGGCAAACCAGGTATGACCGTGGAATGCTGCTTCGAAGTTTTGTGGTTGACTCGATACTGGGAAGGTCATTGAAGTCCGAGATCTCACTAACTCCGTTGTCAAAACAATCAAACCACCAGTACAAACAAACGAGATATTCTATGGTGGAACTGCTAGTTTGATTCTCAGCTCGACGACTTCTGTCGTTCTTTATGATATTCAACAGCAGAAGACCCTTGCTGAGATTAACAGCCCTCCCGTCAAATATGTCATCTGGAGTAGTGATGGTTCTTTGGTCGCCTTGATGAGCAAGCATAGTACGTGACTGTCCCCCACCTAATTAGCATGATACTCAGAGACCTTTCGTAGCTATCATGATCGCGAACAAGACCTTCTCGACACACAGTCTAATTCACGAGACCATCCGCATCAAGTCTGGTGCATGGGACGACTCAGGCGTGTTCATTTACTCTACCCTTAACCATGTCAAATATTGCCTATCACAAGGGTGCGTTGCTACCTAGCTTCTAGTCACCCGTTTCTTACCTTGTATGTTAGTGATCATGGAGTCATTTGCACACTCGACAACCCAGTCTATCTCACGCGGGTCAAGGGCAAGACTGTTCACTGCCTTGATCGGTCTGCACGCCCTCGTACGATTACTTTCGACCCAACAGAGTACCGCTTTAAGCTTGCATTACTCCGTAACAATTATGAAGAAATGTTGTATATTATTCGAACTTCAACCCTTCTTGGCCAAAGTATTATTGCGTACCTGCAGCAGAAAGGTTTCCCTGAGGTACGCGCAGATCCTTTGGAACTTCGTTCCAGTTATCAACTGAAAATAATTCATAGATTGCTTTACATTTTGTGCAAGACACCA